>WNGS01163731.1:2680005-2692077 GCA_020271785.1 Procambarus virginalis
TTTTTGTGTAGTTCTCATCATACCAAAAGCAGAAGTTGTTGGTGGTTGTAATCATCCTTGAATGTTACTGTTTGTATCATATATAACTGTATATACTCCACACACTTTAATTAATCCCTTCAAAAATTGCATATTTAGTTCACCAAAACATTACTTACAAATTTTGTTTTATAATTGAATAACTATGAAGAATAATAGTTCTTGTTTAAGGACCGTTTCATAAATACCAATTCAGATCTATATGGCAGAAGTCAAAATAGTTATAAGCATAGACTGGCTGCTGTTCTAGACAAATTTTTTCTAGATGTGACTAAAATCGCTGTCAGATCTCGTTGTGAGTGCAACTATGCTATCTGGTACATGAACTGGAGAACATAATGGTTGATAGGCGTGAACCCCAGTTTATTTGTGACCAACACCGGATACTGAACCAAAAATAAAGGGCAAGTACTTCCTTAAACAAATTAACCCTGGGGTCAATGTTGCTCGCTAGTTAAGGAAATGATGCTCCCTTTCCCTTAACTGTGCTCCCTTTTAGACATGTATAAGAATGAAGCTAAATGCCAAAGGCCTATGGCCCCATGCAAGGCAGCTCCTATCTATATCCACCCAATCTTTAGTGGGTGGATATGAAATGACAAAGCCGTACTGCTTTGAAAACACTCAAACACCGGTCCAAAGACTTCCCTTCCTCCCTAGTGTCCCGGTCAAGAACACAAACCTACCTCAGAGGCCAGCCCCTTAGGAAAGTATGTCCATGACCCAAAACGTACCTTACATAGTTTCTTCACTTCTAAAGGCCAAAGACAGGTCACAGCAACCCCCGGCCCCAAGGGCATCATACTATGCGAAACCCCCATCCTTCCTTACAAAGCCACCATGGCAAGGTGAAACGTACGCGGTCGAGGTTGTAATCCAACCCAAAGTACCATTTCATCTAGAATAAGTCATGCCCATGTCATCAGAATTTACATTGAACAGACTTGCCAAATTTATTAAAAATTAAATAACATTTTTCAAGGAAATTGACACTTTTGCAGCTAAAGTGGGAATTAAAATATAACGTGTAAGAAATGTTTTATTTTTAGCATAGAGATGAGATACTTTTGGCTTTAACGGCCATATTTACAAACATTTACAACTCTTTCCTGCAAACTAAATTAGCTGGTCCAATTGAAGTACAATGACGAGAAAAATCCTCGAGCCACTTCATATTGCAGCATCACTTTCAATCTTACTTTTATCTAACGTTACATTTTCATGGGCTTCGTTCACTTCAGCTTCTGGAATAATGTTTTGGTCAACTGAAAAGGAAAAAATGAATCAATAATCCAATCATGAATGGGCCACGTGAAAAGGTTATTTCTTACTACAGTACTGTAATGTAACATACCATTTTCTAGGATTTGTTGAAATATGGGTTAATGAATGCCTAACATGTCTCAAACTACAGTACAGTCATCCAAGGATTAAACCATACTAAATTTGTGTTCAATATACAGTACTAATTTTCATAATTATCTACTATTCCAAGCAAACATTAGAAAGGATAGATTGTTTCCCCAAACAAGTTATAAGTCATGCACGAACATGTAGAAAAAAGAAAAAGCACTTTGTGTACAAAGTGTAAACCACTAAATACCCTATAAAGGAATATAAAAAATTAAGTTTTCTTTCAATATTGTCTTCGTTTCAATATTTAACTTGTCATATTTTGACTTTAGCTACATATGGCACAATATCAATTTGGTTGGGGCTATGCAGAAGCAATTTAGGGCAACAACCCCCCCCAAGTGTGTGTGTGGGGTTGATTGCGAGTGTTCTCTACCTTTTGGTACATTGATAATTATACTTACACAGTGATCAACACAATGCAAGTAATCAAAGAGCTCCTCAGAACAAGTCTCTTCTGTCTTTGAACGGGAATTAACTCTGTCATTGCAGGTGTTCAACCTCTCATTCAATTCTACACAATGACCAGAATTCCCACATGCTTCTTTCAGACCATCCATTGGATCCTGGAGGCAGAACATTAATAACAGTATAAGAAAAAACACATTCTAGATTAATCATAACTTTAAGCTACCCATTCAATATGTGGGGTATATTAAATATCAATTTTCATAATCCCCTATTCATGTTCACTACTCATAGCAAGATGGCCAGCACCCTGCTAGAGAATGTCAATGTTACCTGGCCCTGCTCAATTTATCATGCAAGACCTATACCCAGAGACAAGACTGTACATAGGATTTAATCTGACCGAACCTACATACAAGAATTCAACTACAGTACCACCGTGCAAGAATCTGGGGTTGTATTCCGGGGACTATTAGGATCGAGGACTTGCCCGAAACACTATGCGTGCTAGTGGCTGTACAAGAATGCAAGAACTGTATATATAAAAAAATAAAAACCATCCTATTTTCTCCCACTTCCTGCCCACACCACAGTGTATTTATAAATACCGTACAAACTAGTTCCCAATTATTGTTTTAATTTTACATTTTTCTATGATGTGGGAACATTTGATCACTGTAGCCTGTTCACAAACTTTTTAGGGACTAAGCTTTATTAGGTTATCATGCTTACCTGTTGCAACCTAAATTGAATTTTCGTTTTAATGATGAAACTTTAATGAACCACTACCAGCAATCATTCCCTGGCACTGCAGTAAGGCAACTACCATGATATACTAACTCAAGAACCAGATAATGAAAAAAATTAAATTATATGTTCACACTAATTCAACCAATCCAAGTATTTCTCCTAAAGTTTACAATACTAATACTGTACTATAATGTTTATTGAACAAAACTAAGCTCAGCTGTAACTTACCACAAGATCCTGCTCCTCATCTTCCTGGAAAAAAATGAATAAATTTTAACATAGCTATATAATGCCAAGTTTCATTTTGGGGGGGGGGGAGGCAATCATATAAAGTCTTAGCACTATTTTATGTGGTATTTGATACCAAAGCAACAAACTACATCACCTACAGTTTCAGAATAAGCTAAAGTAACTTGGGTTCAAGTTCAAGTATGTTTATTGTGATAAGAATGAAATACATCTCAAAGTGATAGAGTAGCTTAGGCTATTTCCACCCCCTTAGTAACTTGGGTGTTGGCCACCAGAGGCAGGACCAAAGAGACAAAGCTCAACCCCCCACAAGCACAACTAGTCAAGTACAACTAGGCAAGTACCTGCTAAAATTATAACACTACAGTACAGGACATACATTGTTAGCCGAAAATTTAACTTTAAAAACGATATCCTGGAAAATTTGCACATTAATATAGAAAATGATCCTAATATGATACCCTAATATAGATATATAGATGATGGAGCAGAGTTCACAGCTGGAGGTAACATTACAAGAAATAGTTGGAAAATATTCCATTGAGCATATTTTAAACCAAATTCTTATGGTGCTTTTTAAATGTCCGGTTTCCAATTGAAAAGGTTTCGGTCAGTAAAATATGGGCCCCGTTTTACTTTGAAAATGATATTTAGAGGCTTTTGTATGGAAAAATGCTAGATGTGGTTAAATATCTTCACAGGTTTTCTTAGATTATTTGCCCTTAATATGACGTTAAAATTATAATTTTGCTCAGCGATATCAGCCCTACCTTATTTCACAACGTAAAATCCTATCTTAACACTGTTAGCGAGTCTATTAACGTTCTGAAGTTTAAAATTAGCCAAACATATGATAAAGAAAGCAGTATCACGCTAAGAACACTTCCTGCTGCTGCCACCGGTAGCCATTGCCAGGAGCCGAACCCACCTACAAATAACCAAGTTATACCCGCAAACTCCCCTTTTTAAACGCCTCAATTCAACCCTAGCACCATTAACAAGCACCTCTTCCTCCTCAGGGTCGTCGTTATGGACGGCAATGTCGTCGATGGCCATGACAATGAGCGGAGAGGCGAGGAGGACACGAGAGAAGAAGATGTAGATCCAGCAGCTATTGTGTGCCGGGGAGGGAAGCTCCGTTCAAGTTCAAGTTCAAGTATGTTTATTGAGATAAGCAAGAAATACATCTCAAAGGGATAGAGTAGCTTAGGCTATTTCTACCCCCCTCTACTTCAAGTCCCTCAAGGGGCGCACAAATTCAGTGAGTCAAATACACAAATAACATTACAAGAATCCCATTTAACATTGCAGGTTAATATAGTAAGTACAGCATATTACAAGAATCCCATTTAACATTGCAGGTTAATATAGCAAGTACAGTATATAATTGTCACACTCTTGGGGCAAACTTCTTGTAGCTCCTAAGTATACTGTCTATCATACCATTATCACACATCCAAACAATTTGATGTGGTACGCTATTTAATTCCTTATTTCTATAGTTTTCAATAAGTTGACACTCTAATACATAATGTTCTAAGGTGTGGGCGTGCGGCATACTACATAATTTACACTCCTTATCTTCTTCACTGACATCAACACCGTATTGCCAGATATATTTGTATCCTAATCTTAATCTCATGTAAATTGAATCCTTCCAAGTAGACTTTCCTTTACCATAGGTGAAGGACGAATTTGTATTTATTATTGAATAATGCTTAAGTGTGTTACTACTGTCCACCATTGCCATTCTCTTTATCATTTCTTCACCCTCTTGGATCATCTTGATTCTTGTTTTTATTTGTTTCAAGGTTAACTGACATATAACATCAACAAGAGGTTTTTCAGTGGCTCTTTTCGCTATGTCATCAACTACCTCATTCAACAGGATTCCCACATGTGAAGGGATCCACATGAATCTTACTTTATACCCAGTTTTTTCTAATTTCTTAACATTCTCTCTACACTCTATCACAATATTCTGATATACTGGGCGTCTGCTATTTAAAGACTCTAACGCTCCTCTGCTGTCAATAAAGAAGCAAGCATTTTTACCACATTTGACTACTTCCTGTAATCCTGCTAATACACCTTGGAGTTCAGCCTGCGTTGAAGAGACATTGTCAGTTAAGCGGCGTCCAATAACAGTATCTACAGTGCCGATGTCAGTGTACTCCCTGATCAAGACTCCACATCCTGCCTTCCCATCCCTAGCTACTGACCCATCACAATATACATGTAGAGTGTTTTCTGTAGGCAGTTTTTTAATTATACAATCATATGTCGCCCTCAGCTCTCCTATTTCATACATACTTTTTTTCTTTGCAAGGGAGTAATTACTACATCTACATTACAATCCTCCCATGGTGGTGTGACTTTTCTCTTGGGCACAGCAATACACTCTGTAATAACATCATACTTTATAACATTAGAACATAAGTTATTCATATATACTCTCTTCTTCATCATACACTGTTCACTACTTCCCACCTTTTGAACCGAGAGGATTAATTCATTAGCTCCCCCACCTCTCATTAATCTAATGGCAGAGGCTACATTTATCTCTGAAATTCTATCCCCAATACTCTGCAGATTAAGCTCCATCCTCATTATCTCAATCATAGCATTTCTTGGGCATCCTAAGATAATTCTCATGGCTTCATTTTGTACCTTCTCCAACTTGCCCATCCTACCTTTACCAAAACAAGAAATGACAGGTGCAGCATAATCAATAAGAGATCTTACAGTACTCAAGTATATCATTCGTAGCACAGGGACTCCCACTCCCTAATTTCCACAGCATGCCAAGGCCTTCAGAGGTTGTAATCTCTTCCGACATTGACCCAACAGTCTGTTCATCTCAGCTTCCAAACTCTCATGGGTATATCCAACATATATGCCTAAATATTTATATATATTAACTCTCTATATTTTTACCGTTTATTTTCAATATAATGGGCCTACTTAGTAGTCTTGGATACAGCAGTGTCGTAGACGTTGAGACTAGGCAATTTGTTGCCTAGCCTCGACATACTCCCTTACTCCATTGTACAAGTTCAAGTTCAAGTTCAAGTATGTTTATTGAGATAAGAAAGAAATACATCTCAAAGGGATAGAGTAGCTTAGGCTATTTCTACCCCCTCTACTTCAAGTCCCTCAAGGGGCGCACAAATTCAGTGAGTACAAATAGACAAATAACATTACAAGAACATTGCAGAACTCCAGTTACCTAATCCTTATCACAAACTATATAAAAGCACATCATAAACTATGGGATTTGTAGGTCAGTATTTAAAAGGGAATTCGGAGGTAATATTGATACAGCTGATGCCATCTGTCGGCAAAAGAAAACACTATTAACTGGCTGGTCAATAGTAGCCATAAGGTACAGCTTACGCCATCTGTTGACATCAAATTACACTTATAACAAATTAGCCCACAAAATACCACTAACGCCATCTAGTTTTTTTCCAACGCACTATAAATAGCCAAACAGCAACCCATAAGGCGGGTTGTTGTGCTCGGGTAGGAGGTTCCAAGCTCCGCCCACAGATGGTATGGGGTGCATAATCAATGGCATATCATTGGTAGAAACTCTTTGTTGACATTCACACAACAGCCAATCACAGGAAGGGATCAGCTAAAGGCTCCATCCACTTAATAAATCATCTTTATTCAGCACACCATCCTTGCTTATGATATTCTGCTTCAACTTTAATTTACCCAAAAAGTGAAGTGTTAATTATTTAAAGTGTCAATAAAGTGATAATTAAATATTGCAGGATATAACAGACGTTACAGAAACATGGGCTGGCTACCTAACTTGAGACGTTATTATTGGGGGTTGCCTTGACACAAATAATGATACACTGCTCTGCCCTCTTATTTGAGTAAGTTATTCAGTTAGATGGAGATTTCTGTCAGGTGCAAAACAGAAATTGTTGTTCTTTTTCACAACAACCTTGTTGTTGTGCACAAGGACTTATTTCTTAGTTTAAATTTTATTCACAAAAAGAGTGTTGGTATTCCCTGCAACAGCCAATCACAGGAAGGTATTTCCGGAAGCTCGGCCTCCTTATGGACTCAGCACATCGCTCTAGCTCATGGCTCTCTGTTTCATCTCTTGTATATACAAACTATGACTTTTTTCGATTACTGATATAATTAATAATATGTTATACAAGGAGCAACGGTTTCAAGCTCAACAAGCCACAGATGTAGGACTGAGAACAGGAGATGCTTTTTCACCCATAGGGTTATTAACCCATGGAACTGCCTACCCGCCGAAGCCGTAAATGCCAAAACTCTGTTAACTTTTAAAGACAGTAGGAAAAGCTGGAAAAGATCACCAAGGCAAATAGGGTGACCTTCGACAAGCCGTCGGCTTCTTGTCCTCGTCGAGGCCGCTAGTGTTAGTGGC
This sequence comes from Procambarus virginalis, assembly GCA_020271785.1. Classification (NCBI taxonomy): domain Eukaryota; kingdom Metazoa; phylum Arthropoda; class Malacostraca; order Decapoda; family Cambaridae; genus Procambarus; species Procambarus virginalis. The sequence goes on from WNGS01163731.1 coordinate 2,687,285, forward strand.
TCTCAGGTAAACTCAGGTACACTCGGGTAAATTCAGGTATCTCCGAGTGAAACGTTGTTGATTCGTGTTTTATATTTTTAATACAACAAAAAATGAATTAATATAATGTTACGATTATTAATGATGCCCATTATTAATCAGTGTGCCCAGAAATTTATTCCCCCTAAATAAATAAACATTATTATCATTATAATTGACTAAATCTAGTCTTTGAAGACTAGACCAGTTGTGAACGCCAGCTAGCGCACAAGTACATGAGCGCCCAAAATACTTTGTTATTTATTTATTTATATATATACAAGAAGGTACAGTGGTTTATGAGAGTACGTAGCATTGATGTTTATACATTTTGTAAAACCACTAACACGCGTAGCGTTTCTGGTAGACGAACACAACTTTAACTTATACTTTTTACGTCAACTTTACTTTTACACAATAGACATGTGGAGTTAGGCGTGTGTTTTTTATTAATTAATATTACATGTTAGGCGTTTACCCTTAATACAAATTATTATATATAAGTATAACTATCAAACAGTAAATGTAATAGGAGTCTACTCAAAAACTGGCCACAGTCAAGTGATTAATTGATTGCTAAAGATTAAGCCACCTAAAAGGTGACACGGCATGAATAGCCCGTAAATACAGTCAAGTGTTTTGTGCGTTCGATCATGTTTGTGGGCCATCAGATGTAAGGCGTTAACACCGGCGGGCGTCGTTCTTATGAAGCCCGGAATATGTCTATCACATCACTCAACTTCATTTGATAACTATATGCCTGTTAAGTAGAAGATTTTAATTTGTTAATAGCTTTATAGTGGGGTTTTAATATTGAACAATGATATATATATAATATATATATATATATATATATATATATATATATATATATATATATATATATATATATATATATATATTATATAATATATATATATATATATATATATATATATTATATATATATATTACCATTTTGAACACAAAAGTTTTGTGTCCGAAATGGTAAAAATATGTCTTGGCTAGTATCCCCTGTAACTATGGTAAAGTTAATACGTATTATAATAATTATAGTAAGTTAATTAGTTTGCATTTTACGAATGATTTAATATTATTAAATCACGAAACTTATGATTATTTGCGTGGATTAATGCTTTCAATTTTTGTTTTTGTTTACTTTTGCTCGACAAAATAGTGTAATTTGAAACAAAACCTATTAATTAAGATAATGTTAAGTAAAACTAAATCTTACAAGTTTACCTACAGTGTTGAAAAGTGAAAATAAAAAATATGTAACAAAATAATAAGGGTGGTAGGAGAGGAGCCATGAGTGAAGTAACCCTATGAGTGAGAAAGCATCTTCTGTTTTCAGTCCCACATTGTAGCTTGTTGAGCTTGAAACCGTTGCTCCTTGTTTGTTACACCTGACCAGTAGAAGAAGTGGTGTGGATCAATATCCTCCTAATTGTTCAGTATTGTAATAGTTTTGATGAGATCAGCCCTGTCATGTCTGGTTTGTAGTGTTGTTAGCCCTGTGGCACTTGTAACGTACGGTTATGTTACGTTGTTGGGTTGATTAGATACACAGTGTTTAGTGAGTTTCATATTTATTTAGTAGTCCTGGATACAGCAGTGTCGTAGACGTTGAGACTACTACGAAGCCTGGAACAGAGTAGAGAGCTGAGTGAGGCTGGAGTCGTGGAGCTCTATGTGGGAGAGCGTCCGGTGGTGGCTTAATTGGGAATTGCGAGTGTCTGAACTCGGGGAGCGAGAGCGTTGTAGCTGGATGCGGTCGTAGTCTGCTGTCTGCTCTGTGTCGAAGCTGTAGCGTCTTGGGTCGATTAGAACTGCCCACGCCGAGTACTACATTCTTGACTGGAGATTGTACTGTTCGATATTCATCAAATCGCTTGCATATATGGCGATTACACCTCAGCTCTCTCCAACAAGGTGAGAAGAGTATTACCTGTAATTGGGGAAAGGATTGTAGCTTGTGTAATTAGTTATGCCATTAAGATAATGAGATAATGGAGCGAGTATTAGGATTACTCGCTACACACTCAACCGTTCTGGGTATGAAAGTCGACTTAGTTCTGAGAGGATTTGTGTGACTTCACACACACACACACACACACACACACACAACACACACACACACACACACACACACACACACACACACACACCACACACACACACACACACACACACACACACACACACACACACACACACACACACACACACACACACACACACACACACACACACACACACACACACACACACACACACACACACACACACACACACTTAGTGTGTGTGTGTGTTTGGGCACTCAGGTGGAAACTGAGTGCCCAAATGAGCCTACCTTGAGGTTACCTTGAGCCACAGATATTAGAAAGAACTTTTTTAGTGTCCGAGTGGTTGACAAATGGAATGCATTAGGAAGTGATGTGGTGGAGGCTGACTCCATACACAGTTTCAAGTGTAGATATGATAGAGCCCAATAGGCTCAGGAATCTGTACATATGTTGATTGACGGTTGAGAGGCGGGACCAAAGAGCCAGAGCTCAACCCCCGCAAGCACAACTAGGTGAGTACACACACACACACACACGCTCTCATCCTGTCACTACACTTAGGAAGTTAATGGTCACGTACGTTAGACATATCAAGGTCTATAACGTTGGACTGGTGACCCTCCCCTGGATGCAACCCCGCAACAGTTGACTAACCCCCGGGTGCCTATGTACTGCTAGGGAAACAGATGCATTAGGTGATAGGGAACGAATTATCATTTACGGCTTCGCCGGGAAGGTGGTTCCATGGTTTCCATGAATTTACTCGAGGGTGGCCCTCGGGCAAATTCAGGTATCTCTCTCTACTGGTCTCGACGAGGACAAGAAGGTTGTCTGGCTTGTCGAAGGTCCTTCCCATTTGTTTTGGGGAGTTTATCGAGCAATGTTTTGGCATTTTCGACTTCGGCGGGTATGCGTTTCCACAACTTTATAATTCTATGGGTGAAAACAAATATTTTCCATCCTTCAGTGTGACTTGTTGAGCTCGAAACCGTTGCTCCTTGTTCGTCTTACATCTAGCCTTTTGAAGAAGTGTTCTCGGTTAATATCTTCCAAATTGTTCAGTAATTTAAAAGTTTTGCTGAGAGCAGACTGTCATGTCTGGTCCCTGTGGCCCTCATTAACCGTTCTAGGCACAGGAGCGGGGCTGTAACTGCTTATTTGTGATTGATTGATGAAGATTAAGCTACCCAAGAGGTGGCACGGGAATGAGTAGCCCGTAAGTGGAAGATTTTTTTGGGGGAATAAATGTGTTCTTTGTGGTCGTGAAAAGATATAGTCACTGCTTCGCAAAGCGGTGAAGTTTCTGCGGGAAGAAAACGTATTACCATGAATTTGTGTCTAACCGACTAAGTTGCGCGCGCGCATCGAGCGGGGTACTTAAAAATTAAAGCGCGCCCGCGGACTCTGCGACCTCACGGGAGACATCTCCCGTCACGCAGGGTGCAGCCGCACCTCCACAGATCTCCAGTATCATCTATTGATACTGGTAATGGCTCAAAAGGGCCACCACTTACGGGCCATTCGTGCCCGTGCCACCTTTTGGGTGACTTAATCTTCATCAATCAATCAATCGGCGACCTCTTGTTAGCCTCCTCCACGCCTGTTACACTACAAAACGGCTGCTAGTTTGTGTTGCATCTGATCGTAATTGAGTTTCTTAACATTAATAGCTCAAATTAGCACATCTTGCTTTTAAATTAGCCCAAAAAGTAGAAAGTAGCGAAATTAAAAATTTGGGAGCGCGGGGCTCTCAAAAGTAGCCCAATTCGCTATTTGTAGCCCAATCTGGCAACACTGCAATACGCTACACGCTATTTTTATTTTATTTTATTTTATTGATTTATATACAAGAAGGTACATTGGGAATTAACAGAGAACTTAGAAATTGAGTTGAATATAGAAATTTCGCAGGGAATGCCAATCAAATCAAATGTTTATTCAGGTAAAAGTGTACATACAATCCAGGATGAATTACAAATATAATGTTGGATTTCTAGATAGAACTAGTATATACAGTACCTAAAGCCATTAATAAGCTTAGCGTTTCGGGCAAGGTGTTGGGGGGGGGATAAATGTTCAAATACAATTGAAAATACAGGTCATATCAGAATAGTATGAGCTCTGTAGTGTAAGATAAACAGAAACACTTGTATTACCCTTTCATAATCAATAGTGAAAATTGTGCAAAGTATTACCAAAATGAGTTAATATCTCTTAAGATTATTATTATTGCGTAATTTTAAGCTACATCAGCGCAGCTAGCGAGTACTGCTACATTCACACACTGCCTTTATAACATATATAGTTGTTATAAGGGAGGATACACAGGATACAGTATATGTATATACTGTAACCTGTGGATACAGTATATGCATGTATAGAGAGGAGAGGAGAGCCTTTTGATAATTATAAATTTATTACCATGTCTATTAACTTCCTCGGGGAGGTATTTTGTAGTTCTCATTCTATAGTCTACAAGCCATCTCTCTCTTCCACCTCGCAGGACGTGCAGACTTGTACCTAACCTTCCCACCCAGATTGTCACGCTGCTCTTGCTTCTTCAACTTTTAAATTCTCTTCATAACCGAATGAGCAATATCCAGCAATGTTACTACTTCCAAATATGTATTTATCCAAGGGCCCTTAATACTAGTGGCCTCAACGAGGACCGGAAGCTGGCGGCTTGTCAAAGATCCCCCCCCCCCATTT
>WNGS01163731.1:2710253-2722122 GCA_020271785.1 Procambarus virginalis
AAAGTCTACAGAATGTACTTCGCTAAACCGAATGGAACACGATAGAGCGTATAATCGCCGGAAAATTAAACAAAAATACGCAAGTAAGGTAATCGTAGCTCAGTCGATTAAGGCAGTGTCTGGGATGCTCCCGGACGCAAGTTCGAATCCTCGTCACGGCCCTTGTGGATTTGTTGATAAGGTAATCGGGGTTGTAGTTCTATTGACATAGCTATATATAGACGCCGATCAAGAAATAACGGTCGGCGTATTAACGACCGTTAATACGGTCGTTAATACGTTAATACGGTCGTTAATATTAATAAATAACATTAATATCCCGTACCCAAGAGTCTGTAGCATGTTGCCAATGTATTTTTATATATAGATTATATGTAACAATATAATCGTACACATGCCATATATTGCCAACCTAGTCAATATCAACACGCAAAAGAAGAAACTTAAGGAAGGTTAATACTCACGGGACCGTAAATCTCCACTTCTTTGTACGGGTTCACGGCTATGAGGATGCTGCCGGTGTAGGTCTGAGGTGTAGTCAGGCGTTTAACGATGCATAAGCAACAGGGCTCCATTAAGGAACATATACTCTCTTCCCACAACCAAACCATCACCAGAGAAATCTTAACAAATAACACAGAAATCATCGATAGGTACAGCGATAGCAGGCGGCTTGACATCTGCGAGGCAACTACACATCAAAAGTCAACACCAGCAATCAACAGTCAATTAATGCACAACTATATTCTACCCACTTCAAGACCCCGCTCCAATATAGAAGCATCAAGAAATATGGGCCAATAGGCCCTTCCGCAGTTACTTCCATTCATACCTTCAATTTACCCAGTTAATATCCAGTTAATATCCATTGTTTTCGTGTTCTGTCCTTGTTGAAAGTTTTGTTCACCTCATTTAAACTGTTGTAACATATCACCTCACCCAAAACGGGGTATAAAATGAAAGATGAAAGCTGTTTAAATCATAGCATAGTAAAGAACTGTTTAGTGCTTTCAGGTTATAGTTGTGTGTGAAAACTAAAAGTCTTTGAAAAAATATATATAGATATATATATATATATATATATATATATATATATATATATATATATATAATATATATTATATTATATATATATATATATATTATATTATATTATATATATAATATATATATATATATATATATTATATATATATATATAATATATATTATAATATATATATATATATATATATATATATATATACTTTGCATCTAGAGCATTACAAATTTTAAACAAAGTCGATTTTCCATATATAGAGTCAACACACCAAAGAAATACAAAGGACTCCCACTTAAAAAGAACACTTTCTACTGGGCCTCATTCAAAGTTTGCTCATTTTCAATATTTTGTACCAAAACTTTTATTTTTTTCACTAATTAAAATATAATATCACTTTTTTTTTAATATTTTAATATATAATTATTTTAAATGGTAAGCTTTTATATATTTTGTTAATTTCAATTACAGATTGTTTTAATTTTCTGACACCAAATTCCAATCCTATGAATACACAGTCTCACTTCAATGGAGGTTCTCTGTAGTTTTCTATTGCAAAATCACATCAATCTAACCATCAGAACAGAATCTTTCCATTACATCTGCCTTCCCAGTAGACCCCAATTCCATTCAAATAGGAGTCCACTGTATATCAATAGAAATGGTGTATACTGGATTTGATTTGGGTGGTGTATGATTAAGAAGCAGTGTAGTAAACCAGAAGCATACTCACCCTCACCCACTGCTGCTAGCCCATCATATTGTTGGCTTGAAAGAGAAGCACAAAGCACGTCAAGCTAAACAGATATTCATATGACTATTTGCTATCACATTTATGAATACAATATCTGAAGGGCATTCATCACGAGACTGAATAGCTAAGCGTATCCTCGTCATTTTATCATGAAACTACAGTATTTGTATTTATAATAATGTCTATTTTTGCTCGACATTTAAACATACCAAGGAAAAATTTGTTTCAAAAGAAGAAAAAGTACAGTAATGTGTACCCCATAAGAAAAAATGTGTTCCAAACTTTCTTAACCAAGAAATTAGTCAAGCAGTACAGAGGAAACCCAAGACGATAAGTAAAGCGCAGTTGTTGATTAATTCTTTATCGCTAGCAATCTCATTCTAGTATTATCTAGGGGAGGTTTCAGAATGGGAAAAATTAGCATAGCAAATAAAGCAGCATTCAAAACATTTCTGCGTGCTGCAAGGATACACAGCACAACTTGCTTAGAAATAAACATTGTTATAAGCAAAGCAAGAGGTATGCAAGTTACTTTGATACTGTGGCAATGTCATTAGAAATTATTATTTACTTTCCAGTCTCCTATTATTCACTTGCATGACTGCAATTTATATTGAAACATTAGCTGAATCAAATATTATGACAATTTTTGTTGTACAACTTGTTAACTGTAAAGGCAACATGTGCATGCAAATTATGAATAAAAGTAAAATCGATCCTATTAATAATAATGTGCTATAACTAAAGATTTTTCTCTTCATTTCACTGAAACAGTGTCCAAGTCTCATATTCATAACTTCCCAGAAACCAAGAAATCTACTGTTTTTTGTTACCCTTTCATATCCTGTGATATTCAGTACAAGCATGACTGTTGACAAAATGGTTCAAATATGTCTTAAGCAAGTCTTTAATATTCCACAAGGCAAGATCCATCCTGGTCCAAAAGGAGTGGATTATTGTATTAAGGACACGGTGAGATTCTGCACCACAGCAACAGGGATCATTAAAAATGTTCCAGTCAGGTCATACCGGTCCTTAGAAGGCACTGGAGAAAAGCTCAATCCAGCCCTGGACGATGAAAACAACTTTGTGTATAAACACTAAGCCTTTCCAATTTGGCATGATTAGGACCACCAAGTAATGCTCTCATAAACAATTACTTAGCCTACCTGGTTTCTTACCCAAGATGACATTGGATAATAAAATCCACACCAATGCCCAGTGCCCTGCCTTATGCCCCATTCCTTTTCTTGTTGAATGATCTTCAAACAGCTGGGTAGGCTAAAGACTAGAATAACTGAAGTGACTCGTTTCTATTCTTACTGTTTTCACTGTGTAGTCGAGTGCGCTTATTCTTTTTCCTACAGCAGCATTTTTATTATTAGGAACACCTCACGTGTAGATGGGCAAGTCTTTTGTGGGTGTCTTGTCTTAACTAACCAGCAACCCACTGTTGCCTTCTCCGAGTCATGCTTCAACTGTGGTTTTCTTCCTCTTGAGGTTCTCACTATATTAGAGACTTTTACATGATTTGCTTCACAAGTAGGCATTTTTGTCCCCTTGTTTGTGTTCCTCTCATTTCAAACAAACAGTGTCTATTTTTCTACCTTGTGAATTATGCCAAATATTTGATCATACAAAATGAAAAATTTCAACACTGATGAATGATGAATCTATGAATAAATACTGAGGAATCGAATCCATGCCCCCCTCATCACCACAAACATTCACACTATAGAACCATCGCTATAATCGAATCATAGTGATGGTTCGATTCCATCATCCAAGCTAAATATATATTTATTTATTGTAATCATATCTGATCCTGAGAATACAATTCACCAATCATTTTACAACCAGGTCCACAATTATTGCAGGATGTACAGAGATGAACAGTGAAGGAGCAGTGCCCAATTTTCCTACCCTGTCCAAAGTTCAATCCTGCATCCTCTCACTTGCATTGCAGTCGATTTGTTTTTTTTCTGTGGCACTTCAAATGATGATACTGTATATTATTTATTGCAAGTGTTTCAATACCGACTGCTGCCAAATGGTTTTTACTGCAATTCACAGATGTCAGTGTATTACCTTGCATCCAGAAAGGCTAACTTTCAGCTTCAGTACCTTACAAGTTCAACAAAAGTTCACGTCCCTTTGCTCTCACCTTAGATTTTAATGTCTTTCCATAGAGTACACTCATCAGTACAAAGGAAAAGTAAATTTATGCACTGACAAATATTTCGATAAACTCAAATTAAGATTTTTGCATATCCCGTGTTTATCCGTTGAAATATACCCATTATTTTAATGTTAACAAAATTATTAAGACCTCTTTTTTCATGAATTCTTATCTATTTTAAGGAGCTTGTAATTTTAGTTATATGAGAGCAAACATATATTACAACATTATTCTGAAGATTGTTTGAGCGTTGTTATTTTCAGCAATTGAAGGGGTGGATTCTGCCAGCAATGAATATCTTTTAAACAAATCTGCACGTGTTATCCTGCTCCAAATGCAGTAAGCATCATGCTTGAAAAGCTATGCAATATATGAATTGTTTACAAAACATTTATGTACCGACACTGTAAATTTATCCCTAACAAGGGCTTACAAACATATACACACCTCTGTGCTTCCTCTAGCTCTTTCTTTTTCTCCTCATCCTCAGCCAACCTGAGAGCCTCCTCTTCTCGCTGACGACGTTCCTCCTCCAGCCGCTCTCTCCTACGCTGTTCCTCCTCTATGCGTTTCATTTCTCGCAGGGCATTGGCAACCTTTTAAAAAAAGGAAACATAGATTTTCAATATTCACCGTCTTAATTATGTTAATTGTAAACAATATATAACAAGCACTACAGTGATAATGATGATGAACAGTATAGCTGAAAGCTAAGAATTATTCACAAGAGATAGAGTACTGTACTGCATAAATTTCAAAATAATAATAATAAACGAGCGATTTATTTACCTCGCGTGCAAACATTCCTCGTACATTACACTGGATAATAATAACTGCTCGCCGCTTTCTTATAAATGCAAGGCGAAGTCTCCAACCACGATAACGATACTGAATGGCTAAGCATGCCACTCGTATTCTATTGTATTCTGCAAAGGCATATTATTATATAGTATTATAAGAGTAAAAATGTACAGCATTTTTTAATACTTTCATGAAAGTCATTTAATAAATGCTACTGCCACAATGAAAAATGAGACTACAGTAACCAAGAGCACTGTTTAAACTAACCTTTCCTATGTCTGTGCATACGGACAAGTGCTTGTATTTTTATTGCAGAGGCAATTCGTGTGGTCTGACAACGATCTTCTAGAGGCTCGTATACCTTCTGACGTATAAATACTTTAGTTTTTCCAACCTGCCATTCCTTCGGAGGCAAGTTCATACTCTTCAAAATTTCACTGTAGGGGTAAAGGGAAAAAGGTACAAACTTCCATAAATTCTGTATTTACACAAGATGAAAATATGTTGACGATGGTAGATCAGTGAGGAGTGAACTTCAGTGAATTTGATGGTAGGAGGAGGTGAGACAGGCCAGGAAAAAATGCTGCATTCCCAAGGAAATGGGTAGCAGATGTCAACAACATACTGAATACAGCCATTCCTTTCCATGACAGGACAATTGTTAAACCCAACGAGTCCTTAGGAAAGTTAGTGTTGTACCAAACTCATTAAATACCCACCAAACATGTTGCTTTGAGTCTGGATATCTTCTTCTCCTACTGAGGCAGAAATATCTGCTGATGAAATCTTCAAAGGTCATGTGAATGGGAAAACCTTCTTTTCGAATTCTAATAATATCATTCATTCCTAAATATCGCAGCTGATCCAGAACCATAGATTCATCATATGAATCTGACGCTTTGTTCTTATTTGGCTTGATGCATCTAACATACCTGGTGGAGAGAAGAAAATTTATTTGAATACTGTACATGTGTAGTGTTCCAGCATTATAATGAGCAGGTTAATCCTACTTTTCATGGAATGGTCCCGCACCCATAAAACAAGCTATTTATGGGTGCTGAAGTGACTATCACAGCCCAAGTTAGACAAAAACAGTTATCTCCCTACTTGGATTCAACTGTAGGCCACCATCTCTTGTGGCCTCAATGGAGGCAGGAAGCCCCCTTGACAAAAGCCCTCCCATTATTCCAGAGGTTTCATTTGTGTGCTAGTTGGGCTTTTTATGATGGGCTAGTGAAGATATATTTACATCAGCTTGTTCAAATAAAAACTAATTGGATATTATATAAGTAATTTCTAATACAGAGTGAACTTGAATAACTAGACTTTTCACCATCCTCATGAAGTACAAATGACTATAAATTTATTACTACAAATATCATTTCTCCTAAACTTTTCGGCCAAACACAGCTCCTCCCCATAAGACCTGTACTCACCTGCTTGCTCTCACAAGGTCATGCAAACATTCTTAATGATGTAGCGGTAGAAAAGGATGTGGTGGGTGGTATGGAAGGCCAGGGGGGGGAGGGAACCCAGGCCTCAACCAGGGTCAATGGTACAGTACCCCACCTTAGGGTACAGGTGGACCAAACTCTCACAAATCAAGCCTGGCCTCGGGCCGGGCTTGGGAAGTAGAAGAACTCCCAGAACCCCAGCAAGCAGTTACTGTACAGGTTGGGGTACAGTACCCCAACAGGTGTACAGTTTGAAGGGCCACTGTAACCTCATATATAATATAATAATACTATAATAATAATAATAATAATAATAATAATAAATAATAATAATATAATAATAATAATAATAATAACTGAATTTGCTTAGAAGTGCTAGTTGTGAAATTAAATGCACAACTTATACAATTAAAAAAATCTATTGCAATTTTGATGCACAATTCAGGAAAGCTGCTGAATGCAATGGTGAAAACCAGAACAATGTAATATACACCGATCTTTTCAGTCCATATCCACCTTTGCAAATTATGCAATTGCATAACCTGAAAGCATCAGTTTAACATGTGGTTATATGGACTACATCACATGTGCCTTCTACTACATCACTGCTTCATGCATTTAGAGAAAGCATTTGCACAATAAACCCACAGACCAAGTTTGTGCCAAACGTGGACATGTGCACTCCGCTACGCATACTTTCAACTGCATCATGCAACATTCCTCCTATTCTTTCTCAGGGGCACTGTTCACATTACTGTGACAACAACTCTATCCTCCTCTTGCAGGATGACATACCAGGGATTGGTGGACTGCAAGACATCAACCAGAGCCTGAAGCTGGTTGCGGAAAGCATCTGAAACAGTGGGCTTTCCTTTGGAGGTTCCTCTGGAAATAGTACTATGTATGGTCCCCATCCTTGCTATGGTGCACCCAAGTAAATCCTGCAATTAATAACAAATATAAGCAACTTGTCAATGCATATGTGTTTGTGTGTGCATTTTTAAATTAAAATGCTGTACCATTTAGCAACCGTTTACAGTACATAATGCAATACATTTTCAAATACAATACCTGAAATCTTGTCAAATCCGATATAAACTTGTTCTCCGATTTACTCATCAGATCGAAAAAGACATCTTGCTGAGCGTCTCTGTTTTTATCAACAAAACCTTCAACTGCATATATCACTTTGCCTGCCATAAAAAAAAAATGACACATTTCAAAACTGAAAATGTAAACGTTCATTAAAATTTGCATATAATAAGGTGCCTTTCCCTCTTTATTGCTCAAACATGCACACACACACAAATTTATACACAAAAGTATGCACAAATGCATGCTCGTCCTGTATTTACAAATACTGTAATATTACAAGTACACATAAGCAGACATCTACATAGTCTCCTTTAATTTACAATGATCGTCAATTGTAATCTGACCTAAGGCCTAATTACATGGAATTCTTCAGTTATTTTCAAACTAGTGGCAAGTGTTGCATGATGCCACTTAAATGAGCACAGTGTTATTAATTGTCAAGTGTTACTTGTTATCCTTGAACACTTGTGCTCGGAAATATTGTCCCCTAGTCCTAGATAATACAGTACTGTACAGCACATTCCCATGAAAAGAAATGATTACAAATTAAAGTTAAAAGAAAATTAACTTCGCCTTATGAAGTGTTCACTTGCTGAATAAACTGAATATCAGAGAAAAAGAAGCCTTAGAACAAGCACTCGCCTGCATAGTGGTTGATACCAAACTCGACCTCCCATTTTCTTCTGTCGTCACCTTTGATATAGTTTGGATGATTTTCAAATTCTTGATGCACTTTTGTCAGGTAGGACTTGTCAGATCCCTAAAAATAAAATAAAAAATCTTTCCAACTATGCATAACAACTACTCTAATGAGTAGCTTAGTTGTTACTACTTACGTAGTAGTAGTAGAAGTGTGCTAGAGCATATACTGTAGTAAAATTGGCAAAAAATGAAAACTTAGATTTTCATTCAGAAAACCAGAGACATAAAATTTAGCCCATCAAATGGCACCATAACCATTGAAACATCTCTAATTAAATAATGTACATTCAAAATTGATATGTGTAACCAACTACTAACCTTGGGCATTCGGCATTCTTCAGAGAGAAGTTTAAGGAGACATCGCGGTGGTTTCTCCATTAGTTCAAGGCACTCTGTGTTATCAGTAAATGTGATGTGTGAAAATTTGATTTCCTCTTGACGATACTGAAAGAATATTTGTTTTGGTGAAAGAACTTTTGAATGGTTATATGAACCTCCATGAAAAATTTACTTACGGTAACTGCTATGGTTAGCAGAAATTCATTATGCACAATTTTTATTTCTAAAGACCAAAATATTTTTCTTTATTTTGCAGGTACTTTACAGTAGTTTTTTTATATGTACCATTATACATTTTAGAATAAATAAAAAGTAATTTTCATAATGAAGTCACAAGAACATGATACAGTACTGTATATGGTAAAACATTGAGACAGAATGATAGTACTGAACCCCACATCTCTGGACCTCCCAGGCACACCACGCACTTCTGACTCGACAATACCAGTTGATGGCGCAAGTGCCTGGGGGAGCCCAGAGGCGCAAGTGCCTGGGGGAGCCCAGAGGCGCAAGTGCCTGGGGGAGCCCAGAGGCGCAAGTGCCTGGGGGAGCCCAGAGGCGCAAGTGCCTGGGGGAGCCCAGAGGCGCAAGTGCCTGGGGGAGCCCAGAGGCGCAAGTGCCTGGGGGAGCCCAGAGGCGCAAGTGCCTGGGGGAGCCCAGAGGCGCAAGTGCCTGGGGGAGCCCAGAGGCGCAAGTGCCTGGGGGAGCCCAGAGGCGCAAGTGCCTGGGGGAGCCCAGAGGCGCAAGTGCCTGGGGGAGCCCAGAGGCGCAAGTGCCTGGGGGAGCCCAGAGGCGCAAGTGCCTGGGGGAGCCCAGAGGCGCAAGTGCCTGGGGGAGCCCAGAGGCGCAAGTGCCTGGGGGAGCCCAGAGGCGCAAGTGCCTGGGGGAGCCCAGAGGCGCAAGTGCCTGGGGGAGCCCAGAGGCGCAAGTGCCTGGGGGAGCCCAGAGGCGCAAGTGCCTGGGGGAGCCCAGAGGCGCAAGTGCCTGGGGGAGCCCAGAGGCGCAAGTGCCTGGGGGAGCCCAGAGGCGCAAGTGCCTGGGGGAGCCCAGAGGCGCAAGTGCCTGGGGGAGCCCAGAGGCGCAAGTGCCTGGGGGAGCCCAGAGGCGCAAGTGCCTGGGGGAGCCCAGAGGCGCAAGTGCCTGGGGGAGCCCAGAGGCGCAAGTGCCTGGGGGAGCCCAGAGGCGCAAGTGCCTGGGGGAGCCCAGAGGCGCAAGTGCCTGGGGGAGCCCAGAGGCGCAAGTGCCTGGGGGAGCCCAGAGGCGCAAGTGCCTGGGGGAGCCCAGAGGCGCAAGTGCCTGGGGGAGCCCAGAGGCGCAAGTGCCTGGGGGAGCCCAGAGGCGCAAGTGCCTGGGGGAGCCCAGAGGCGCAAGTGCCTGGGGGAGCCCAGAGGCGCAAGTGCCTGGAGAGCCCAGAGGCGCATGTGCCTCGGGAGCCCAGAGGCGCATGTGCCGAGACGTAGGTTTGATTCTATCAGAGGGCCTCAATATTTTACGAGAGCAATTCACAAAAGAAACTGTTCTACCATGCAAACTATAATGCAGCCTTACTATTTCTTGTTCCAGAGCAAATACATAATGATTGAAAAATTTGTGCAATTTTTCATTGGTGAAATTAATACACAATTGTTCAAATGAGTTCACAGCAAAATTCTCAAAGCCAAAGATGTCCAGCACACCCAGAAACCTGTAAAGGAAAAATAAATTAGCATTTTTATTGTATTTACAGAGGAAAGTTGTAATCGAACATGTTAAGTCAATTCCCTCGTATATATACAGTATAGTACTCCTACATTTTGTTTATAAATGCATACAGTACTAGTAGTACTTTCAATAAGCACCTAAAATTTAAAACCAAATCTTAAGTACAAACTTCAGCATATTATTTTATTTTAAATGCACTAAAAATACTGCTACTATTTAGTATTAGTGTATTTTCTTTAAGACTGTGAATGTATTTCTCTTGTGTTATCATTTTTTTACCAGCAAGGGGCTATTCTTCAATAAATTTTTCTACTTCATGTTTGACATATTAACTATATAAATCTTCCAAAAACATGCAAGTGTACAGTAATGTACAGTACAGTACTTCCATCTTTTTCAATTCTTATACCTCCTAGTTATTGTAGTGTAACCCACATTACACGTCCCATAAAGTTCTTTACCAATTCTTAAAGAAATTATGGTGAATCTCCTTTAATAATATAATTCATGCTTTATGCAGTGACCACAAATTACGTTAGTTTCTAATTTAAAATATATTAAATTAACCATGAGTCATCAATGTTATTTATTATTATAGCTTATATTATTCAAGGAATTCAAAGTTATATGTACCATTATACATTTATACATTATACCTTCCTTGTATATTTTAAAATGTACAAGGCTCCAGTTACATTTCTACTTGGCTAAAAATGCCAAGCTCATTTGCTAGTAT
This sequence comes from Procambarus virginalis, assembly GCA_020271785.1. NCBI lineage: Eukaryota > Metazoa > Arthropoda > Malacostraca > Decapoda > Cambaridae > Procambarus > Procambarus virginalis. Next base: position 2,721,054 of record WNGS01163731.1, read on the forward strand.
GGTTTTAAATGCATGAATTAACAGGTTTAATTGTGTTGGATACACAGAATATAAATATTTTGTATCAATACTGCCTAAAATCTAAAAACCCTTCATAACAAGAGTAGCCATTTACATTTTTAACTTGTGGCCCAGGTGCAAACTGGTATAGGCTGCTATTACGCCGATATGTAACAAGTTTATCGTTCAACACTTGATGGCCTCTTCAGGGAAGTGCCATCCCATGAGTGTACAAAATAAAGAAAAGATCACCTGGTTTGGTCCTGGCCAGGGTTAGTACATTTGTTGATGTGGTCCACCAGCCACGCAAATGTGCGAGAGTAGAGTGCTTTTGCCATAGCGTGTCGGTTTTCTCTGGCTTCAGCATGTTTCAATGGGATGTGAGTAATGTTGCCCCTAATGTTTATCTGCCTCTGAAGCACAATACCCAGAAGATCTTCTTCTGTAAGCCCCAATAGTTCAGATAATATCGTTAGCACGCTTTGTCGTTGCTTGTCAGCTCACACTTTTCACCATCAATATCTGCAAACTGAGATTAAAAAATAATTATATTGTACACATTATGCTAAATGTATGTCAATATTGTACTGTATTTATATCACCCTTAAAACACAAGGTTTGGTATTTGAGTATAGTAGGCCTATTATGCATTTAATGCAGGCAAACCCTGTTCATGTACAGTAAAGTTTATTACATATATCCAAACAGATTCTACATTAAAAAACAATTTAAATGTTATGATATTTTACAAAATATAGTACATACTGTATCCCTCATTTTGCCAAACAAGGAATACTAAACAAAACTTTAACCAAGGTGTAGTCCCCGTGGCACAGTGATAAGATACCTGCCTGATGTTTCAAGAGTGCTTTGGCCTGGGTTCGTATCCTGGCTGGGGGAATTTACTGGGTGCCAATCCTTACCCGTAGCCTCTCTTTACTCAACAGTAAAATGGGAACTTGGTTGTTAAATGATTTGGTGGGGTCGTATTCAGGGGAATATTAGGATTAAGGACTTGCCCAAAACGCTATGTGCGCTAGTGGCTGTACAAGAATGTAAGAACCAGGGT
>WNGS01163731.1:2728599-2756724 GCA_020271785.1 Procambarus virginalis
TCTCTCTCTGTCTCTCTCTCTCTCTCTCTCTCTCTCTCTCTCTCTAATCTCGCTCTCTCCCCCTCTCTCTCTCTGTCTCTCTCTCTTCTCTGTCTCTCTTCTCTCCTCTCTCTCTCTCTGTCTCTCTCTCTCTGTCTCTCTCTCTCTGTTCTCTCTCTCTCTCTCTGTCTCTCTCTCTCTGTCTCTCTCTCTCTCTCTCTCTCTCTCTCTCTCTCTCTCTGACCTACCCAGTCCTTCAAACCCTGTTACCACATCTTGCTCCATTGAAGTGTTCCTCCTTAGACCAAGACCAAAATCTGACTCCTTTGATAGAGGTATGGGGGAGTGGGGATACTAGATGAGCAACATTATTAAAGGGAAAAACCATCAAAGCTAGAAAACATTAAAATAAGCAACTGCATGAACAACAGTTGCAATCTTGATGCAAACTATGTACACACTCCTTGCCAAGATTTAACCATTAGTTAGCTCCACATCCTTGCAACCAAATGGCAGTCCCAGTAACCAGGGGTGGGCCCCACTCTTTAACTAAGTTCTGTATTGGCAATCCCTTGCATTGTGTCCTGTATTGGGGGGGGGGGGCTGTTCTTGTATTTGTTTTTATGTACTGTTTGGCCACAGAGAGAGATCGAGATGACCTAGAACTTGCATTTTATTACATTCAATGCTTTTTTTTTGTACACCCCTTTTTTGTTAATTAAGCTCATCTTTACTATAACAACATTGTCCATAGATCCATACAAACTAAATGCTGCTCACCTGGGTAGTATTAAGAATTATTTTGCTTTGTTTTCGTGTTGATCCTGTGATAATCATGAGAGCTGTGATGGAAGCGGAGTAGTTGAGGATGTAGTCATACTCATATGTACAAAGAACATTTCTTGAACGATGTTCCAGCAGGTGAACGCCGCTCTCATCAATTGCTAGCCAAAGAACCTTGGGCCAGTTGGAGGTAAACGATTGCTGGAAAAGGCACAGACATTAACACGATAAAGCACACTCGAACATTTATTATCTTATAAGACCCAGATTGTAATATATTTGTCAACCTAAACAAAATTAAGGAAGCCAGAGTTAACCTGTGTTAACGTGTGGTAAGTCCACACCAGCATGGACACATTACCTCATCAGTGCTAACACATCTCGAGGCTTGTTTTTGAGTATAAAACATGTTTATGTAAAAATCATAAGTTGCAAATGAATATTAAAAATAAGGAACATGCCCGATTCTTACAAAATTATCAGATTAAATTAATCTGATAATTTTATGTTATGAAAATTCATGAGAAAAGTATACAAAAGGAGTTGCCTTTAAAGTAAGTTAATCACATACCAGACACATGAACAGCCTCTCCCTTGGTTGGAAAACCTTGATGCAGATAGGAGGTTTGCAGCCTAAGTTTTCTAGGAACTCCTCTTTATGCTGACTTCTTTCGAAGGATACATTTGTACAGAAAGTCACCCCCATGAGAGAAAAAAAAAAGATGACTTTGGAAGGAAATTTTGGCCTGTCCAGCTTCTCTCCTAAGCAAGGGTGAAGATGTGAATGTGTACATGTATGTTATGGTTACTACTGACTCATCTTTATAGGCAATTCTTTCAGCTAATAATTAGGGGTGGAGGTAAAGGACAAATGATTTGACTGAAAGAACACTAGCACTGGAAACAATAAAGACCACTAAATGGTAAATGGTACTGCAAAAAGCATCTGGTCAGGTAAGGCAATCATCACCAAGAAAGGTGGTGCCTTTTTGACTTCTGCCTTACCTTGTCTGCCACAGTAATCAGGCTAAGTAGTTATTTTCATGGTGATTTAGAGTCCAGTGTAGCACTGTGTAGATACACATGAGCTAATGAATGTACGTCAGAAGCTTCACACAGCCTCAATGCTCCAAAGTAAGAAATAAAGAAGCCATAACTTACCGTGACATCGAATATTGTGGCTCTGTGCAATGGCCAAGATTTTATAAGATTAAGGAAGGCTTGTTTTGCTTCTTGTGAGTCCATGTTAAACAAACTCTGGTGGTGCATGGCCACTGCCTCGTGCGTCACATTTGACAAAAGTCGTGGCGATAGAGTGTGCGCTATCACTTCCCCATAGTCCATGTTTGCTCCTGTGAAGTTACCCAGCTCTATCTGTGCTCTTAAGGAACATAGCATCACCTGAAAACGGTTATAAAACAAGTTGAATACATCTCTGAATATAGTGTTTACCATTATCCTAATAAACTAATATTGCATTTTAAAATCATAGTACATTATCCAAAATCTTATCTTATTGTACTGCCATCACTGTGCTTATGAACATCACCGCCAATTAAACTCGGTTCTGTTCAGCTATAATAAAGCCTACATAAACAACCACTGCATATCTAATGAGATCATCAAATAGGAACTTGATTAATATATTTATGTATTGCATGATGTGGAAAGCCTGCGCCAGACCTGAACAAAATGGTAAAGTGTGTTTTAACAATGATATAGGACACAAAAGGTGGTAAAGACAAACACCAGAAATTTCATGGCAAAAGTACCAAATTATGGTTTAGATATTGTTATGATATAGACTTAAGCTATTACCCCAGTTAACAAATACAATAACCTTCCTATATATCCTAACTTTGCATATTTACAACACAAATAGCCTAATTTTGCCAATATCTAGAGCACTTTAAAATTTATAGCACTTGCCAGTACAACAGTTAGATGGAGTTAATTGAATTCTCCATGTGGATGAACGTTAATAAACTGATATGATGCATATAATATCGTATACATAAGCAGTTGCTTTACTCCAAGGTACCTATTTATTAGGTGAACAAGAGCATTGACTAAGGAAACATGCTCAAGAGTCTAATCCTGCCCAGGAACTTAACTCTACTCCAATTAGTTTTGTGCCATGGAATGAGAGTTGGCGAGAAATTATCTAAACTCACTATGGTGAGGCCTCACTATGTCTAGAAACTCCAGTTCAAAGGTTGACTGACAAATAGCCCAACAGGAGCGTGATCTTGTAGCTTATGCTGTGCCTCTTAAGCCATCACCAGTCACCTCACAAGCAGTGCTCCACTTTCCCTTTGTATGACACAATCTAATCACCAATCCCCTCCTGCATTTCTTTAAAAATCACAGAAACCGGCAAGAAAGTTTATATTGACGAAGCTCCATGGTTTACAGTGTTTAAGGCAGCTGTATGGCAATTTGGAAAATGCCAATAAATGAGTAGAAAGTGTGAGGTGGGAGAGCATGTATGAGTAACTTTAACAGTATTACTCACAGCCTCCATCTGGGTGACGGGGAACTTATCCGCACGAAGAGTGTACAGCACTTGGAAATAGAGCAGCTCCTTCTCTACATTATCACTCAGATCCAGCCATGATTCCAGTAGAAGGTGTTTCTGTGGAAAGAACCTTAATTAGTATTGATAAAATTATTAAATAACTACAGTTTGTCAATTTAGCACATTTGCCACAGATATACTATATGGCATGTCTTCAGTATGCTAAGAAATCTTGCATAACTATTCTAATATATTTTTTAAGGTATGTACACAAAAGTGAAATGGGCATATATTGACTGCAATATAGGTTCATATCTAAATAGAATGACATGAACTGCATTTTTGAGTTACAACTTCATTTTGCTCAGAGCAAATATACATTAAAAATTTACCAGAAATAATACTTGTAATTCCAATATATTTTTGGTTGCTATTGATTTCTATTATTATTATCCATTTATTCTGGTTGAAATATATATATCCAGATTTTAAAATGTAATAATTTATTCTTCATTTAGTGTTTATTCACTGCCTGTCACCTTTGCCCATCTTGTGTTGTACCTTAAACAGGAAAATGTGATGGGTGTGGTGCTGAGTGGCCGCAGTGGACTGCCGGTAACGTTCCCATCTGGACATCACGTCGGCTAGCACTTCTTCTGCTACTATACACCTTTCAGTTGTGCCCAACATCTCGTATATTGCATAACCTGTATCAATGAATTTTTTTTCTTTATAACATCTGTATACAGTATGTTATTGAAGACATCTTCTCAACATCAACAGAAGTTTAATGTTGAGCATTAGCTTCTGTACAGTAGTGATTCCCCGAATGCTACATAATGTACGGTAGCGTATCTATAATCTCTGACGTATTCCATCAAAACCTTAGAAAATAGTATTAACTTATTGTGTCTTATGTATTAGTCACAACAGACTAGTGAATGTAGCTGAAGACTGTACCTAGGTGATATGTATTGTTACAACAATAATATATGTGGCTCCAGCTTTAGCCTAAATATATGTGGCTCCAGTTTTAGCCTAAATATATGTGTCTCCAGCTTTAGCCTGCTGACAGGAGATTGGTGTCAAAAAAAGAGGTAAAAAATATACTGTATATATGTAAAGTAGGTGCAAGACAATTTATGCAATTTAAAATATTCTAATCAAAACCACTACAAGCACATTTAATACATTACCTTTTGCAGTACTTTTTAAGCCAATTTTGTGCATTATGAGTTGAACAACTTCTGCAGCAGTAGCAGATGCATCAAATTCTAGAGAGTGGAATTGGCCATCCATGAAGTGGAACCTGGCATATATTGGTCGGCGGTTTATGGTACATAAAATTTCTTGCTTTGAAGGTGCCCACTGCCTGCGCCGATTATTAAGTGCTTTAACCAAACACTGGAAGGAAAGAGACAGCAGGTGGATAAAATTATTTTTAATAGACATTGTGTCATACAGTTTGTCCTTGATTTGCACATGTTGTAAAGAAGCAATTTTGCAGACATGTTAATTGTGTATATTCTACCCCTTGTTAAGATGTGTAGTCAAAATTAAAACCTCGACGGTTCAGTTTAGTTTACTTAATGCTAACAAAACAAGATGGAGGAATCTGATCCCAAATGTAGACCCCCCCACCTGTTCCCTCCAACTATAATACACTGTCCTCATCCAACACTCACTCACTCTATTTAAAAATAATTGATATAACACTAAGCGATCACTTCCCATAACGTAGTGATAAACAACACTGGTATACCTTCTCAGCATAGCGAGCATATTTGCCCTCTTCCGATACATAATCTGTTGCACAACGCTGCAGGTGAGCACGCAGGTACTTTCTTATGGTTTTATCAGTCGGTGGTATTACAGAGCAGAATAGCGTGAGCAGCGACCAGTGGCGAAGGTTGACTCTTGAGTTAGGATCTACGGACAAATATTACAGTACTGTAATAGTACAGATATGGGTAAGGGCTAAAAGCAAGCCAATACTGTATTTGCAACTAGTAATACTATTATAATAGGTCAGCATATGCATTTTATCTAAACTACTATATAATATTATATATATATATATTATATATATTTATTAAAAAATACATTGCAAACTGGCACTATTTAAAAAAAAAGATGTACTGTAGTTCCTTATTTTATAAACCTTTCAAGACTTTACATACATTACAGTATTGCTAATCGGTCTACTTTTACTAGCAGCATATGTAAACATTAAATTTAGTGGCAAAAACATATGAAGAATTTTTATTACTAACATACTATATCCAAAACTCATCTATATTAGAGCTAATATATAATCTATCACATCCAATTGATGAGTGGATGAAATATGGCCCCACATTGTATGTTTTAGGTACCTGGATGATCTGTTGTCTGCTTTATAAGTTGAAGGTAAGTTTCATTAAGGAGAAGGTCCCTCTTCATGCACTGCTCCACCACACCCTGTACCATGCTCAGTTGCTGGTCGTCGCTTGTCACCGCTGCTTCAGCTGAACACAAAGTACATATAAATCACAAAATTAAAATTTACATGTATGCATTCATCAGCTATTGATAGAATTTTATAAATTGAGATCAAATCTGATATTGGAGTTAAGTTGAATTGTGATTGATTTTCCTTTGCAACCGCCTTCCTCTCTTGAGATTTACATCATTTTGGTTGCTAATAATGCCAGCATCCAAACTGAGGTCCTTTAGTGGAATTAAACACTTAATCATTGATATTTCATTGGGCAAATTTGGATAATTTTCTGGTAAAAACTTCATATCCGAACAGAAATTTGGATAACCTGAGATTAGGTGACAAATTTTCAAGAACTACACATTTCAAAATTTACAATATCACACAAGACAAACTACAACAAGGTTAAGCAGAAGTTTCTTATTTTAAATTATATTTCCGATTTATAGTGTGTATGGAAATAAGAATTATGTTGGTAACAACCAAAGTTGAAAAACAAAAACTTACCATTTGGATTTAGACCGGCATACGTAAGAATGACAAGAGAAATCTGAATTGCTTGTTGTTCCACTTCTGGAGTTGGTATTTTAGTCAAGGTCTGTGTAAGTGGGGCTTTGGAAAATGCCCAGAACATGTGATGGAAGCCCTTGTATGTCTCGGAATTTTCCCCATAGTCTTGACGTAGCTTTTCTAGCTTTTGCTTATTTAACCTAGAGGAAGAAACAAATTAGTCAATTCATAAAAGGATGCTATAATTGAAACTATATATTTAAAATGGATTTTTTTTTTTTTTACAAATGCCAGTATAAAGCAATGTTACTTGTATACATCATATTTCTTAATACAAAGAAGTTTGTTAACTTTTAAACTACAAATATTAAGAAAGCTGGGTAAAACAAATTAACACTAGAGGTTTAACTATATGCTAGTATGCATGTGCGAATGCCTTCTGAGCATCTTAATAGGTGAATAGGGTTGAAATTGTGCCAACACGTGTATATACCTTCTGAGCGTGCTGACGATGAAGTTACCGCCCGTGTCCTGAGGTTTCCTGAGTATACTGGCATCAATGATCTGTCGTCTGGTATGCACCAAGTTGTAGTAAAGTCTCACCCGGTCTTCACCTGTAATTTGTTTCACCTGGAAAAAATTCATTGATTAAAATTGTTGTCAATTGGCATCATAACTAACACTCAATAATGCTATTCATAATAGAATATTAAACAAAAATTTATTTGCATCTTTGAGAAAAGGTGATTACCTTAGTACAGGTAGCAAAACACGACCCCACTTTTCCAGTTTACAAATATCAATGATACTTGAACAGAAACACAGCTTTGAATAACACCTAGGTACCTATTCGTCGCTCTGCCCCCTAAACATGGAACATGTTCAGCCCCACCACACTTCACAGAATCACAGTAGCAGTGAGCAGTGTACACTGCAGCATTTACATAAATTAAACTTTTAGTGTTTAATTGGTTTCAGGAGGGAAAAAGACATACCTAACAAATCTAACCAAGTTCTATGACTAGATAAAGATATGAAAGAGATGGACGGATTACACGATTTAGTCCTGGTATGCATCCTATTTTTCCATATGACCTGTAACCAAATTATACTCTGTCCAGCAGGATACATGATCTCTATGAATATTATCCTAACAACTGAAAGGACACCGTTATATGTACAGTATGATACAACAAGACAAGTCAAGGTTCCTATACTAACCTTTTTGTTTGAATCCATATCTTTAATCCAGGATGCTAATAGAGGTGAGTAGCTGGCAATGAGAAAGCCAATCTCTTGCTTCTCCTTGGTCTCGAACACGAAGCATTTGTGTGTGTCTGGCAGTGTGCGTAGCAAGTTGATGGTGATAAAGTTGTCGCTGAAACCCAGGGCATTTCAACTTATCTGAACCTCATGTACCATTATTTTTTTTTACAGTATCTAATTTACATATTGAAATTATTTTTAGACTGATACAGTGCTCCATTATTCAGTATTTAAAAGTGAAATTTTATGATTAAGCTTTCTGTTGTCTTAAATACATACTGTACAGTACACTTATGAATATATCATACACGAGTACGAATATACTGTAAAACATAATTTTAAAATATAAAGAACACCGTACCTGGGGTCTAGGAAGATTGATTCTATATCACAATATCGGTATTCATATAATATAAATTTGTCATCTGGCTTGATCATCGCAATTCCATCACAGTTGATTCCCAGTATGAGCGTATTACCATATGACCAATATCCTCGATAAGACACCTGGAACATTGTGGTTCCATAGAGGGGAAACTGCATTACGCATGTCAAGTACCACACTTTGGCCACGATATCCGTCTTCCCTGTACCATACTGCCGATGGGCTTGAGCGAGGATTGGTACCTGGTGGGAAAACAAATGTGTTTAATCACATATTTCAATTCCAAATAATCAAAATTCTGGTTAAGCTCTTAAAATTTTTACATTATAAATGTGCCAAAATGTTATTGTGGAATCTTTAGAATAATGTATTTTAAATAAAGAATATAATAAGAGCAAATGGCAAGATATTTGTAATATTTCATTATATAGGTGTACATACAAAAGCCAGTACTTTAATATAATACAGTACTCTTTTGATATATGACTAATGTCCACCAGACATTTACAATTGCCAAAACATATTAAAAGTACAGTACTGTATTTCACAATGCATTTTATTATGATAATCAAGGATAATAGTTTATATTAATGCAGTACTGTATTATAGTTTTGAACAATTCCTGTACGCACCCATTCTGCCTGTTTTTTAGTCTGTGCAATCCGACTAGGTAAATATGACTGCATGTCGGCATAAAACTCAGTCTTGCCATCCTGTGGATCACCGAGAGCCACTTGAGCTTGTAGACCAGCTAACTGAAGTGCAACTTTTTCATTGATTGGGAACTCGTCTGCCTGCAATAAAAAGTACATTTATTAAAATAAATGATACCAGTCAAGTTGAAGTCACATAAATACTGTGTCATTAGCAAAGTATACAGATACTGTATAAATAGACAATGGAAGAACTCTCCATTAAAACCCTGTTTTGATAAAGATGAAGGGGAAGTAAATATTATTTAAAAGTTATAAATCTGATTGATAATGAAGAAAATGTAGTTTCATGACAGTACTGTAATAGATTGTGAAGAATATTAAAAATTTAAAATATTCCAGTGAAATACAACAAATGAATCAAATGAAATATCCAAGACCAGCTATAGGGTAGATAATCTCATTAAATCACTAAAAAAACTGACAAAACAAAATGTAATAAATTAACAGAAAACAGACAAGCGAGAGGTGACACAACCTCTCCGATACACCATGTTTCTCCCAATTTACGATTTGATTATTTCATATAAATTCAAGATACGAATGATAACTTTGCGCACACACACACACACTTGCGCACCCACACAGACCAGACAGGTTAATATCAAAAGTACTCACTCTAACAACACTATGCACAGCCTGGGCGTACAGGAGGTTGACTTGAACAGGGTCACTTGGAATCTCACGAGGAGTACGGAACAAACGTTTCCGGAATACAAATCTGTTCTCGCCGGCGCTGACCGTCTGCGCTGCCTTTTTATTAAGTGTACCATATATACCGGTACTTCCTGCCTTTTGTTGTTTCCTTTATCAAATAGAATATTTCATTTTTTACTACAGTATTACTTAGGTTAAAAAAATAATTTATATTGGTAAGACCATAGTATGATGTTATATTTAATATAATGAAAACCCTTGCAGTATAAGAATAAATCTTATTATATGCAAGATTTACATATATTCTATATTAATATGATCATTCAATATATCAATTTTAAGACATTTTTAAGTTAAAGGATCAGCTTATCAAGTGAAACAACTTACTGTCCAAAATTCACTATGAAGCCATGACTGTTGCATTATACTGTATAACATTAGAAATATATTTAAGGCAATATATACTAATTTATGTACAGCATTTTTTTGCAGTGACTATGAATGCTACTCTTGGACTTTTCAGTAAAGCAAGTCAATAAGACTGATGGAAAATTAATTATCTTATATGAACTCAACATGTTTGAGTTTTTAAAGTTTCAACAAGTTTTATAATAGTGATATTTCAAAATACATTTATAACAGTATAATGTTGTCCAATTGCCATTATTTCTTTGTGTATGCTTCATAACTGTTTCCTTTCATAGTACAGTATTATTAAAATTATATACAAAACATACTTGTATATAGACACTTACATTTCCCAAGATGATATGACATCATAAAGGTATTCGTGACTCTTCACATGTTTATCTCCATCAGACCCAGATTCATATATCGCCCAGCCTTCTAAACTTCCCAGACCCAGGCGGTCTGCCAACTTCTGCATAGCATCACTAGCCGTGTCCCGAGGGTGGACGTCAATGGCTTTAGTGCGACCATCCAAGAAAAAAAATCTGAAATAATAATCGTGTTAAAAAATAAAGTAAAATTAGAAGTACTGTATATTAGGGCCATCCACTATTTTCAAACATCCATTTCTTCAATAATCCTTTTATGCTTGAAGCACATTTCCAAACTCCATAAAATTTTATTGCACTAAAGAAATATGTTTTGTTACAGAAGGGGACTTGCATAATACAACCAAAACTACAATGAACAAAATTGAAGTGGTTAAAAATGCACTATATTATTTTTATTTGACATACCTGCAGACAATTGTTCCCAGTTTCTTCATAGCAGCAATTTCAACTGAAGATGGTGCCAGTCGTCTGCTAGATACCTTCGTGTTCTTGCAGTTTTCCAAACACCACTGAACATACTGCTTCAACTTGCCCTCAAGAGTTAGGTTCTTTTGCAGGAAGCTTACAAAATACTGAGATTCATCAGGGACGAGAAAAAACACAGTTACAAATACAGTACGTTAAGTACAATCATTATTGCTTTCATAGCAACGATGTATAACATGGTTAATCTTTAGCTCTAATTTGTGTTTTGCTGTATAAACCCTAAAATTCTTTGTAATTCTCTATACTTATTGCGAGTGCTAACACTCGGCAACAATATAATGTGATGGCACATTTTAGTTATAAGTGTCCCAAAGTGTTATGCATAACAATGGTTTTGTCAGAAGACTAGACAACACACTCTAGCACACTTACTTTATGAAGCAACTTTCCGGGTTGGAATGCAACAACACAAAGGCACAACATAAGCCATAATCGTTCCAGTGACTCTGTACTGGGATTATTTGTCACTTGTCGCATACACTGAACAAAAATCTCATTTCGCAGCTCTTCTCGCTCCAAGCCGTGTCCAATGATGCTCTGTATGGTGGTTATTTCCTGTTCTGCTTTCAACTCTCCTCGACAGTATTTGCACAAGTCCTGCAATGAATTACATCTTTTAGTTATTTTTAACAATAATTCATAGGCTAATTCCTCGATTATGAGTGACTTAATTCACAACAGCAAACCAAATCAAACATCATATTGAAACATCTAAAGATATTTTTTAAATAATATCTTTGTCCAAAGAATGTCAGCACCCCACCTATGTTTATAATGTGGTGATGTTATTTATACATTTTAGACAAATATACATTGGTCTTTGCAGGCAGGACCAAAGACCCAGAGCTCAACCCCCCGCAAGCACAACTAGGCGAGTACAACACATCTATATATTATATATATATATATATATATATATACACACACACACCACACACACACACACACACACCTGTATATACAGTAGCTGCATTGACAGCCGAGTCAAGTTGTATTCCTTTTACCTACTTATAAAATGGCTCATACTATGGGACACTTTACAGTACTGTAATAGCTTATCGAGACGTCCAAGAGAATCTCTGTTTATATCTTTGCCAGCATCCCATCCTACAAAAGAGTTAAAGAAAAATACAGAGGAAATGAAAGAAGGGAATCAAGGAGAGAGAGAGTTAACCAGAGGGATGAAAATAGAGGAACTAATAAATTAGTGAAAGGCAGAAACGGAAATATTTTGTGAGAGCTCTTAACACCTTCTCATTTTTTATTCAAATTAAACCACCCTTTCAGCAGCTCACTCGGTGACATTCTTTGTTGTCGGGGGCAGGAAACTTGTTACGCTTATCAAAATTTCCCTTGGCCAATGACTGACTAAGGTGCAAGGATGCATCTTGGATATAACCCGATTCTTGGGAATAAAACCTGGGCATATTCAGTTTGTACTTTTCTGTTTGCAAACTTGGACCATTTGGTTTACAGTACAGTATACCTATTTTCTATTTGCAAACCTATCTGTAGGGTTATATAATTATTTGTTGTATTCAAATGTCAACACAATGGGTCACATCTGTAATCCCTGATAAGACACATAAAAAGTATGAAATAAAATAAATATATAAGGATGGTGAAATGGCAGACTATATGATATCCTTTTGATGGTATTAAATATGCAATGAGCAGCCAAAACACTGACCCTAAAGATGGTGCAGGCAAGGTTGATGTTTTCTGGGTCGTAGAGGTGGACATGGGAGGTGGGGATGATAGATGAGCGAGAGTATGTGATCAGCTCATACTTGGGGAGAAACTCGGCTGTGGAGCGCTTGCGTGTCAGTGTTGACATGATGGTGCCTGTGGTGCAAGTAGACATCTTAATGACTCCTACAATCACAAAATCTTTATTAAAAATAAAAAAAATTAGAAGTTCTGTGTTCCGTAGATATAAAGATTTGTCATTTTTTTTATAATTAACAGAACAATGTTCATGTAAAATCTGAACAAAAATCATTTAATACTGAACAGTAAAGTACTTAAATAAGGCAAAATAAAATAAAATTGAGTCAAATATATTATGGTAAAGAAAACATTTAAATGTTTGGAGTGAAATACTAAAACTAATGCCCAAATGCCCCATGAAACTGAAATTGCTTCAATAATGCAATTAAATAATTTACCTTCTGGGGATCGTTCATGGTTGTTGAAGAACTTCTCTGCAAATTCAATCAAATCAAAGTGGTTTTGATTCTCATTCTCCTTATTTTCTTCCTGCTCCTCCAATTCGTGCAGTTTGCGCTCCACTCGCTGTTTTCTTCTTTCAACTCTTTCAGGATCCTCGACTGTTCCATTGTTACGACTGTTTGAGCGTGGCTGGAAGAACAAAGGTAAATAGGATGATGTTTATATTTCAACGTCTCGTCTCAATACTGATTAGATGTTGAGATGCAAGTCTCGTCCTAACCACACACTCAGACCTTGACAAAGCACTCAGGAGAGTGCGAAAGACCTGGTGTAAATTCCTTACATAAATTTCACAAATACACAAGTGTAGGTTTTTATCTTATGTTGTTATGTCTGTGAGAAGACATTACCATTACTTAACAAAAGTAAAGTGATTATGAGGAGAAAGTGCTAACCAATATGACTATATAGCACTTGGAAGGAAATACGAGGGCAAGGATCTGGGATGGGACGGAGGGAAGGAATGGTGCCCAACCACTTTGACCATCGGGGATTGAATGCCGACTTCTTGTACCACTCGGTCTAAATTGTTGGATTGTTTCTCATATAGTGTATGAAATCATGTACATTCATACACTTTCCCTGTCTGAAGCATTCTTTTCAAATGAGAAAACTAATAGTGTCTTAATTTAGCTTATAAATTACAGTACAGTATATATTTTAGTTTATCGTATATTACAAACATCGTTAATAAAAAACTGGAACATAATTTGCTATGACTTTGGAGCATTACTATGAAGAGGATTCTTATTGTGTGGTAATATGGCAGTGTACATAACACTATACATGATGGGCAAGCCAGGAAAATCTTTGATGTGGGACGTCTTGGTTCGTGCAGGTCGGCGTTCAATCCCTGACCGTCCAAGTTGTTGGATGACATTTCTCTGCCCAGTCCCATCACTAATCCTTATCCTCATCCCTTCCAAGTGCTATAGTCATAATGGCTTGGTGCTTTCTCCTGATAATTCCCTTCCCTTTACATCCTAATACTCCAAAAGCCATGGTACAAGTAAAAGTAATGGCAGTGATAAAAAAAAAACACTAACCAAAATTCTTCATTATATTACTGTATAAGATTACGTACCCACAATTTCATCCTGCCCCTGCAAATGAAAGGCCAATACTGAAAGAGCTTTGGCCTTTACAACATGTATTGAAAATTTTGAAGGGTGTGACATCTAGCCTCTCAGCATTAGTACAAGAAGTTTGCCTGAATACCTTGTTACTAATGCTGTAATACTATTAACTCCAATAACACAGTTGTTGGAGTTAATAATTGGAGAAAATGCAAGATCAAATGGAGGCGTTCCTTACCAGAATTGGCTTGGAAAATTCAATGAATAATGATGAATCTCCAAGTACTGTATGTGGAAGAGTTTAAGCAGCTTGAATCAGTATTTTTTAGGACAAATAAATAGGACAGTGGGAACTCTGTGCCTAGTGTGCCCCACTTATAGTAGGAAAGGAGTTACAGATGTAGATGAAATAAACATAAGTTCATAAAGAGAACATTTTCACTAAACACAAATGTTGAAGGTTAAGTGCCAATACTGTACATGTATCTGGCATGCGTGTCTTCAACTCCAACCTCTAATGTTTAAACAATATCCTACTTGACTCTGCCCTAGAACTCTGTGTTAGATGAAGTTGAGTAAGACAATATCTCACCTGACTCACTCCAGGACTCCTTGTATTAGATCGAGCCGAGCGAGTTGGGCTATGTGCTGTAGGAGAGCGTGAAGGTCTCTTCTGGCCTGAAGTTCTCCGCCTTCGCTCACTTGATGGCTCTCCAAGTGTGATCTCTCTCGGTCTTCTCAGTTCGACAGATTCTTCAGGAGGAGCTGGAGGAGGACCTGTAAAGGAAAAAATGTTTTTATTTATGCACAAAAACTAACCTAATTATATAATGTTCATAGAGGACCTAACTTTCCTTAGACATTCTTACCCTAACCAACTGAAATGTCTATGTATTACGAGAACATCTTTTGTGAATATCCAAATATAACAAAAACAATTAATAATATTAAAAATCATACATTAGAACCTTTTAAATAAATTCCTTAGTCATTTAATTCCCTGAACTGTACTGATACCAGGATTTAACACTTGAAATTTGTTATTTATATTAAGTAAAATTTCAGCATTCATCGGCCTAGATATACAGCCATGATATATTACAGTACTGTACAATAAGAACAGGTTATCAAAAACCTTTATTATTGGTCTCATACAGGTAGTACTGTACTATTTCTCAGTATGTAAAGAAGTCACAAATTTACACTGAAACAGTCTACTATATTATTTATATATATATATATATATATATATATATATATATATATATATATATATATATATAATATATATATATAATATATATATCACTTGGCACTAGTAAGAAGGGTGATAAGTGCAGCACTGCTACCCCCCAGACCCTTATCAGTGCACAGCCCTCGACACATCTTGCTATTGACACCCCTCTCACTCGGCTCTTGACATGCCTTGATATTGCACTCATATTCACCCAATTTGCTTTCCATACCAACACCTGCACTCATATTTACTAAGCAAACTAACCTGCAGGCGGTGGACCAGAAACATAATTAGGTTCACGACGAGCTTGGGCTCCTGCCAACCCTGCTGGAATGGTCTCGTATATTGGCTCTTTAGGTTTCTCTTCTTCATGGTATCCGTTAATCTGCAAGTACAGTCATATTCTGGATGAAACAATAAGTATACAAAGATAATACTGTGTATCTCACTTTTAGCACTACATATAAGGTATAAATGACTAGGAGGCAGGGCATGAAGAGCTAGATCTCACCTCTCCGTAATCACTGATAGGCAAGCACATCAAAATTGTTACAAAAACCAAATGCTATTGTATTTCTTCTGCATAAAGGCAAAGGGATTAAAAACTATTACTTGATAATTTGCCAGCACCCTATCTTCCCATACTCTACCTGTGGGGGTGGTGGGGGTAGAGGCATATCTCCATTCACAATGATCTCCCGTGAAACCCGATTTGATTTTGATTCTCCGTTGCAAGGGGGTGGTGGTGGCGGGGAAGACGAGGGAGGTGGAAGAGGTAGAGGCAGTTCACCAGGTGAAGGAGGAGGAAATCCATCATTAACAGCTTCGGGTAACGGAGGAGGTGGGAGGCTGTTTTCCAGTTCCTCCGCACGGTTGAGAGCTTCAATCTGTGGGAACAGTTTTATAAATTAACATATTGTGCAAGTGCATTCCAATGCAGTACTTTGAGTACACTCCACTTCAATCACTACAATTTCTCTTTGAATCCTCTATCATCAGCACAGTATTCAATAGTAATAAATGTGTGTGCTTTTAAATGTACAAATATGAAACAAATTAGCAATAAAGTTATATACACACACACACACACACACACCTTTGAAATTTCTTCAAATGCGAGAGTGTGATTGAAAAGTAATGACACAGCTTGTAATTACAAGAATTCAAATTCTGTCGTTATATACCTGTCAGTACATTTATTTTTGTTCAAGAATGATTGTTTCACCTCTACATACTTTTAAATGCACTGAAATTCATGCTAGGCTTAAGATTTGCCTGAAATGCTGTGTGTATTTATGGCTTTGTAAGAATGTACCACTTATCATCAACATACATACTTTCACAATCTATTATACCTTCTTGCACATACTGTACATATATATTTATTATATAGATATACTGTATAAATAAATATGTAAATAATAAATGTCAGCCAATCGTACCTCCTCATCAACGGTATCCGCCAACTCATCCATCTGGCGGGAAATGTCGTCAAGAACATGTTTTTCCGACTCCATATTGGAAAGGAATGAGAAGAGATTGTCAAGATCAACACCTTCACCTGACCCTTGGGATGCATCATCTGGGTTGGTAGGGCCGGATGTGGCCAAGCGGTTGTTGACGGTCTCGGCCATGTTGGAGAGTGTGGCCAACTCTTCCTCCACTTTCCTGAGATTTAGCATATGTTCGTGTCAAACAAAAATTATTGATAAATAAAATGATAATTAAAAATTATATATTAAAAAATACAGTAGCCTCTAGTTAATGTACCTTGCAACTGGAGGTCAGTTCTTCAGAGAAATCTTCGGAGAATAACTAGACAGAAGATATACAAGCAACTACACCTAGTTACATATACCCAAATTAAAGAAAGCACAGATAAGAACAAACTACTGTACGGTATTAACAACCAACACAGAAAAAAAACCTTACAATAAATAAATTTAGAAATAAAGAGACAAAGGAGTAATAATGAGTAAAGAACTCTTAGGGTTTATGTAACAACCACTGCACGAGATATAGATATATATATATATATATATATATATATATATATATATATATATATATATATATATATATATATATATATATATATATATATATATATATATATATATATAATATATATTATATAATATATATATATATATATATATATATATATATATTATATATATATATATATATATATATATATATATATATATATATATATATATATATATCTATAATATATATATATATATATATATATATATATATATATATATATATATATATATATATATATAATATATATATATATATAATATATATATTAATATATATATATATATATATATATATATATATATATATATATATATATATATATATATTATATATATATATATATATATATTATATATATAATATATATATTATATATATATTATATATATATATATATATATATATATATATATATATATATATATATATATATATATATATATATATATATATATATATATATATGATTTAAACAGCTTTCATCTTTCATTTTATACCCGCGTTTTGGGTGAGGTGATATGTTACACAGTTTTAAATGAGGTGAACAAAACGTTCAACAAAGGACAGAACACGAAAACAATGGATATTAACTGGGTAAATTGAAGGTATGAATGGAAGTAACTGCGGAAGGGCCTATTGGCCCATATTTCTTGATGCTTCTATATTGGAGCGGGGTCTTGAAGTGGGTAGAATATAGTTGTGCATTAATTGACTGTTGATTGCTGGTGTTGACTTCTTGATGTGTAGTGCCTCGCAGATGTCAAGCCGCCTGCTATCGCTGTACCTATCGATGATTTCTGTGTATCTTCTAGTTGTATCTTCTGATTTTTGTCTGTAGGGATAACATTTCTATTAACAATATCTTTCAGGACCCTTTCCTCCGTTTTATGAGCGGTGGAGAAGAAGTTCCTGTAAAATAGTCTAATAGGGGGTATAGGTGTTGTATTAGTTGTTTCTTCAGAGGTTGCATGGCGTTTTACTTTCCTTCTTATGATGTCTTCAATGAAACCATTGGAGAAGCCGTTGTTGACTAGGACCTGCCTTACCCTACAGAGTTCTTCGTCGACTTGCTTCCATTCTGAGCTGTGGCTGAGAGCACGGTCGACATAAGCGTTAACAACACTCCTCTTGTACCTATCTGGGCAGTCACTGTTGGCATTTAGGCACATTCCTATGTTTGTTTCCTTAGTGTAGACTGCAGTGTGGAAACCTCCGCTCCTTTCCATGACTGTTACATCTAGAAAGGGCAGCTTCCCATCCTTCTCCATCTCGTAAGTGAAACGTAACACAGAATTCTGCTCAAACGCTTCTTTCAGCTCCTGCAGATGTCTGACATCAGGTACCTGTGTAAAAATGTCGTCAACATACCTGCAGTATATGGCCGGTTTCAAGTTTAAGTCGACTAAGACTTTTTCCTCGATAGTACCCATGTAGAAGTTTGCAAACAGGACGCCTAGGGGAGAACCCATGGCGACCCCATCTACTTGCTTATACATGTGCCCATCCGGGCTCAAGAAGGGTGCCTCCTTAGTACAAGCTTGGAGTAGTTTCCTCAGGATATTTTCTGGCATGTCAAGGGGAGTACAGGCCGGGTCTCGATACACTCGGTCCACTATCATCCCGATTGTTTCATCCACAGGTACGTTGGTGAACAGTGATTCTACGTCCAACGAGGCTCTTATCCCTGTAGCCCGTGTTCCCCGCAGTAAGTCAACAAATTCCTTCGGGGATTTCAGGCTGAAGTTGCACGGGACATAAGGAGTCAGTAAGCCGTTGAGTCGTTTCGCCAGTCTGTACGTGGGTGTGGGTATCTGGCTGATAATTGGCCGAAGTGGGTTTCCAGGCTTATGCGTCTTGACGTTTCCATACGCATATCCAGGTTTATATTCTCCAATAATCTTTGGCAGGTGGAGTCCGGATTTCTTGGCATTCACAGTTTCAATCAACTTGTTGACCTTTGTTTTCAATTCGGCTGTAGTGTCCTTCGTTACCCTTTGGAATTTAGTTTGGTCAGAGAGTATGCTGTTCATTTCGCCAGATATTCGTCTTTCTTAAGGATGACGTATATTGGCGACTTGTCGCCTCTCCTGACAACTATCTCCTTGTTCTCACGAAGGCTCTTGGCTGCCGCTTTGAGCTCGGGGGTCAGTATGGTACTTCTGTAGTTGCCTCGATTCTTTCCTCCTTCTGCAATAAGTTCAGCTTGTAAGGTGTCTTTGGTGGTGACCTTCTTTTGTGCTTCGAGGTCAAATATGTCGTCCAACAGGATCTCCAACTCCACTTTCCGGGCCAACGCACTTGGTCTGGACATAACGTGACAGTTTATACCCAGATTTAGGAGAGTGACTTGGTCCTCAGTGAGGTTGATACCTGCAAGGTTCAGGAAGCCGTCTCTTGGTCGTGGAATTGCCATGGGTCCTCCATATAGTGTTGTTAGCTTCTTGATAATCCTTGTTTCCGTGCTGAGGTGATGTCGGTCTGTGAGGATGTCGAGGTGTTGTTCGATGCGGGTGCGGAGACTTTCGTCGATGTTGCTGTTTCTCCATTCGTTTGTGGCCTGAAGTAGTTGCGTTTTATTGTCTTTGATATCATTTTCTGCCTTGTATATCTGATTACGAATCAGATCTTGGCGATATTTTATCGTGAAGGCTTGATTCCTTGCTGCTGGGTCGTGCGTTTTAATATTAGTATATTTGGTAGCAGTCTTTCCTGTAGACATATGTTATTAAATATGACCGAAAAAGTAAGATTAATAATTCTAACACGAATTTTCTCAATTTTCCTTATGTTTGTTTTTACTGATGACGGTAAATGAAAAATCAATTCTCCAAAATTCATTCTTTATTTCTTAGTCTGACGCGACACTTGAACGCGTTTCGTAATAACTAATTACATTTTCAAAGACTTTTAGTTTTCACACACAACTATAACCTGAGAGCACTAAACAGTTCTTTACTATGCTATGATTTAAACAGCTTTCATCTTTCATTTTATACCCGCGTTTTGGGTGAGGTGATATGTTACAACAGTTTTTAATGAGGTGAACAAAACTTTCAACAAAGGACAGAACACGAAAACAATGGATATTAACTGGATATTAACTGGGTAAATTGAAGGTATGAATGGAAGTAACTGCGGAAGGGCCTATTGGCCTTCCGCAGGGCCATATATATATATATATATATAATATATATATATATATATTTTTTAGCGCCTCAGTGTGGCAATCCAGAGAGGAAATGCTCACTGCATCCATGGTTCCGGCCCGCCATCTGAGGAGCTGGAGGAGCTTTTCAACTTGTGACAAGCAGCCTTGTACCCTGCATGTAATCAATATTGTAACTTTTTTGTGTAATGACATTTTCAAATAAAGTTAGATATGCAGTGAAATAATATATGCAGTGAAAGAATTCGCCCAAAGAATGTGTTATGTTTACCATATTTCTCTGGGTTTGAGAATATTGTCAACGCCTTGAAACTTTTTAATATACATGTAATGTTTAGCTATGAAAACACTGTTGGTAAGCTATTAGTTAGGAACAGCCCTCGTAGTGATAATTGTGTCATTTATAAAATACCTTGTAAAGACTGTAATAAGTTCTATGTTGGGCAAACATCTAAAGATTTGAAATGTAGAATATCGCAACATAAATACTCTGTACGACAGGGCCAATTGTCTAATGCTTTGTTTGTTCATTTGTCAGAAGATGCTCACCAAATTGATTGGGAGATGGCTTCTTCAATAACAAATTGTAAAAGCACCTATAACAGAAACATAATTGAATCTGCTTTGACACAGATCAGAAAAGAAAGTAATTTGAACATTAGCAGTGGTCTATATAACTTAGATCCATTTTAATAGATCAATTAAAGGGCGATTTAAGTAGGATCATTGGAACACATTTGTCTCACTAATTCATTGTATATATATACTATTTTATGCTATAATTACCTAGTTGTTGACCTGTGTGTGGTTACTGCATCAGATGGGCCAATAGGCCGTCTGCAGTGTCCACGTATTGTACCTCACCTCACTTTACCCTTCTCTCCTGCCTATTTATGTCCAGTACTCGATCTGTCAAATCACTCCTTCGAAGATGTATTAATATACGAAAGTACTTAAGGAAATTCCTGTTTCATTTTTCCTCCGTGGTCTGACATTGTCATATATATATATATATATATATATATATATATATATAGATATATATATATTATATATATATATATATATATATATATATATGTATATATACATATATATATATATATATATATATATATATATATATAGATATATATATATATATATACATATATATATACATATATATATATATATATATATATATATTATATATATATATATATATATATACATATATATATATATATATATATATATATATATATATATATATATATATATATATATATATATATATATATATATATATATATATATGTGTGTGTGTGTGTATATTGTGACGATAATCTCTTATTAGAGATTTAGCCTGCTATTTTCGTATTTCATCACGTCCTCAACAATATGCAAGATACGTTTTGTAGTGGCTAAACGTATATATCAAGACAGCCACACGCACCTCAACTCCCTCCTTCCCCCCACTCCAGCACCTGCTACACACCTGGTCGACGCGCCGAACCCTTCAACTGCCTAACTAGCGACTTGCGGCCGTCCAGCGTTCTCATTGGCCGCCAACCAACACACCACTCCCGTTCCTCGCCAATCACAATCGTCGCCAGTTATTGTTGGAGTCCCTTGCATTTCTGCCAGCCAGAATATATCTCGTGCTCCTGCTATGAACACCTGATTTGACCCACCTCGTGTGATCAAATAAGAGGTTCTTAGCTAGCGCATATATTCCCAGCACCATTTTATTTTGTTAACGTAACCAGTTCCCCCCATTTCACTTTGTTATAATTTTATATATTTTTCTTTTACATTATATTATATATATGCCAAGGTATCGTCTTTATTTTATTTTGTGTTTTCTATATTAAAGTAAAGTATTTTGTTATATTTTGTGTTTTGTGTTCCTTGCCTTACCACAGATTATCAGACAAGCAGTCACTCTTTTTTTTCTTTTTTTTTTTTATTTAAATTTAGTATATGTGGCCCAGCACTGACACCTGCTAGTTGGAAGACTGCCGACCACCATTTCCAACACGTTACCGTCACATATAAATGGGGGCCTGTCCACGGAGCTTCACTCAGGTATTGGTAATTGTGGTAAGCATACTTGGCTTTCATTTCCCTTGCTTCCATTATTTACATTAATCATTTTTTATTTTATATGGTGCTGTGTATATTGTGCATTACGGGAATAGCATATGGTGAGAGTGAGACAACTTTGGATTATGTGGTGACTGTAGGCCGCAGTCATACTCTTAATTGGTCGTCTCCCCCTTCCGTGTTATTATCCGTGTTTAACATCTTTTGTCCCCAGATATTTCTCACTTTTTGACAGATTATCACATAGGTACCCTGGTACTGTGGTCTGTCTCCAGGTCAATAGCACCTAAGTCCTGCAATCCGACTCTAGGAGGAAAAAGAGGGCTTTAGATCCTCTAGCATGAACTATTATTTGCGAATTGGGACCTCGCCGATAGTTCTCGTCGCCAGTTGACACTCGCACCCCTACTCGTCGGTCAGACTGATGGTATTTACCTAAGGTAGGGAATTAACGTTCTTTCTTTTGAGCACAAAGTTCGCTAATTCTGTAAATACCATATTCAATTTCAGTGGGTACCTTTGCTTATGTTCTATAGTGACTCGGCAAGGTATGACTACATTTCTTGGACTACCTCATTTATTTTGAAGCCATTTAGTGTTTCACTTGTATTTTAAACTCAGTTTTCACTAATTAGTAGGATTTTCTTGCCTTTATCCTCCCACAGTGAGTACCAGGTACAAGATTTCCTGCGACCTTATTCATTTACCATCTTGAATTAACTTTAATTATTAATAATTCCCCACAGGATAGATGTCAGTTGCCACGTTTCCTGTTTCTGACATTCACCATATTCTCACTATATATTCGTATCTCCTATATTTTGCTATATTTTCACAATGTTCCGCCTACAAGCATTCAAAACAGATCCAGAAGGTGAAATAGGGACCTTACGTCACGCTAAGAGGGTCGATTTGTTAACTCTTGCACATGAGTATCACTTGGAAGTTCCTGATGGAGCCAACAATTTGCCATTAATAATATACTGGATCACCTTTTTGCTGAAAGGTATTATAGATTCTTTCTACTCATGAACAGTACTTATTTCAGATAAGGATGACTTGAGAGCGATANCCGCTCCTGTATCATGGGCTTGTTGGGGCCTTTCTTTGGATCTGCATATGTCCTAGCTCATCTCTCCACTTTATTTTCCACATTGTTGGTGCATGATCCTTCATTTCAGGTCTGCACCTCGTCAGCCTGTTTTGGTTCTTTGTTCTCGTTTTTAATTTCAAGACGGTGTTGTTGCGCTGGGGCATCACCTGTTGGTCGAGGTAGGCCTTTTTGTGGGTCAGTTGTCAGGTTGCTTGCGCTTTCCCAAGAGTTTTCCATCTGGTTGGCACAGTGTTCACTTTCTTTGCTGGGTGGCCTCTCTTTGTTCATGCTGGCCTTTCCTGCTTTGCACTTTCCGTGTGGTGAGGGGCAGCTCACCTAGTTTGCCCTTTCCTGGTCCCGTTTGTAGGTCATTCCCTCAGCCTGCTGTGGGTAGTGGTCCCCCCCCTTTTTTTGGGGTTTCGAAGCTTTCTGGACAGGCTTCCTCCCTTTGCCTGGTTTGGGTTTTCTTGGTGTGTGGTCTTGCAGTGCTGGTCCTGTCTTCTTTGCCATTTTGGTGGTTTTCTTGGCTCTTCTCAGTCACATCCTAGGGCATGGTTTTTTATTCTTTGTGACTGACCCAGTTATTCTGGCCCCTCTTTCCAGTTGACCATGTCTGCAATCAGTCTCATTTGCAAGGTAGCCTTTTGGTTGCTCTCCCTGGACCTCTGGATGCGTCTTGGCCGTCCATCTTCGAATTCTGGATTGTCCCTGTTTGTGGTGGGCATGTGGCTTTCCTTTCAGGTGTGGGCTTCCAGCCGGTCTCTGCATCCACTGACCGAGGTTGTGGCTATTCCTGGCCTACCAGGGTTCTGGTTCCAGTTGGTTCCATCCTGGGATCAGGTTGGCTGAGCCATTCCTGGCTGCTGCTCTGCTATCTTGTTGTTGTGTTGACTCTTGGTGCCTTGGGTGCTTGTGCATATGCCTGCTTTGCCCCCTTCCTTTCCTCAGGAATTCATTTAACTTTGCCAGTGCTGCACTCTTTCGAGGCAGGCTGTCATTGGCTGTTGTCTCCAGCTTCCTCTTCAGGCTTGCAGAGTCGTTTGGATCCTGGATGGCTTGCGGAGGGTGGGTTCCCAAACTCTGTGCTCCAGCTTTTTCAGCCTTTTCCCTGGTTGTTCTTTGTTTCTGCCTGGAGGGGAAGGTTTGCCTTGGTCTTTGTGGGCAGCTCTTCTGCTGGGTTCTCTGGGGTTTGTCTGTCCACTATTCGTTTCCTGAAGGGTCCACTGTCCTCGTGGTTGGTCTGTCCTGGTTCCATCCCGTTTCTTGGGGTAGCCCGTCCAGGTCTCCTTCCTTGTCTTTCAGGCGCCTGGACCTGGGCCTCTTTGCGTTGGTGTGGTCTCGGCTCATTCTATTATGTGGCTGTATTACCCATAGTGAGGCTCATGTGTTGGATGCTTTGGCTAGTTGCATTGGGAAGGTGTTGTTTCTTTTCCCCATCCCCAGGATGGCTGTGACTCTTATTCCTGGCCAGGTTGGGGTCTGCCTCTGGTGACTGTTCTTCCCGGCTCCCTGGCTTCCTTTTTAGGCACTGGTTTCTTGGTTTCAGGCGCTGCTTCTTGGTTTCGAGCAGTGCCTCTTTCCACGCCTCTGGGTGGGTTGGGCCAGCTTTGGCATTTGCTGGATTGTACTTCTACACTCCGAGTCTGGTCTTTGAAACATTTTTCAATGTGGCAATTTGGTGCTCCTTTTCTCCTCTTTGCCGTTCTTCAGTGTCTGAGAATGTGGCTCTCCTTTGTCTTGCCGTTTCTGTTTGGCAACTTTTGTCGATTACTGTTGCCTCATGTTGTTGGTATTGGTGGAGTCACTGCAGCTTGCATTCGGGTTGATCCTACCTTGGTGCCATTTCAAAGGCCGTCATGTGGTTGCCCCTGGCTTGCTCCTGGGTTGCCTGAGCCCATTTCATCTCTGTCTGTGTCCTTTAATTTCTTCCACTGTTTCTGTTATACCCTTCAGTCAGGGTTTGTCTTTCAGCTTTTTTTTTTTTTGTCTTGCTTCTGGTCATTGGGTGGCCATGCTTCTTGCTCTCCTGGCACTGGTGCTCTTGTTCCTTGGCTTTGGCAGGCAGGCAGTTTGCAGACAGCTCCTTTTCCGCAGAAACGTCGGTTGCCTTCCATGGAGGTCCCTTGGTGTTTGGTGGGTTGTTGGTTCAACCAGGGGTCCGTCTTATGTTCAGTGGCAGCTGTATGCCACAACTTTTGCGCCTCTGGTTCTGCCTCGTTGGGTGCTTTGTAGGTTGCTGAAAAGTAAACTTGGGTGAGCAGGCTCCCCGCAGACTTGTATCCCAGAGAGGAATAATCAGACAACCTACTTACCTACGATTTAAAGGTCTGCCTCTGGTGTTTATTGACATATAGATGGCTGGTATCTGAACATGGTAAACATTTACTGCTACCTTAGCAAACGAGCTGATTAGTTCCAGGAGAGGGTTAGAGGATATTAACAAATAAGTAACCTACACAACGATTTACCAACAAGACATTAAATTAACGATATTTGTAGGAAAACTGTTAGATCATTAATCACCAGGCAGAACAGTTAAGCATAGGACAAAACGCTCACCACTGGCTCTTCACCCTGATAGTCAGGTCTAGACAAATGCGATATTGGTCACGGAGTCAATCCGTGTGAGTCAAGTTGAGTTCCCGGTTGCAATTCTTTTAAACCATGTCGGTAGCACAGTCGATTAAGGCGCGTCTGGGATCCTCTGGGACGTAGGTTCGAACCCCGGTCACTGCCTTGTGGATTTGTTCATCTATATAGTAAATCTGCGTAGGGTGAGCGCCATGCCCGCGCTCACATCTGGAATTGTTGTGTATATAGGTAATATAATTATGTTTGTTTCATGTGGGGGGAAGGATCACGTATAATTTATCCAGCGGGCAAGGTTAACGGGGAGCCCGCATAGAACCCTCCCCATGCTCGGACAGGATCGAATATCCTATAGTCTGGTCCTAGACTATCCCGATCAACCATAAAACCCACCTACACTTCTGTCTCTGTGTTCTCTGTCTTCCTGTCTCTGTCTCTGTCTTTGTCTGTCTCTGTCTCTCTGTCTCTGTCTCTGTCTCTGTCTCTCTCTTCTCTCTCTCTTTAGTCTCTCTCTCTGTCTCTGTCTCTGTCTCTGTCTCATGTCTCTGTCTCTCTCTCTCTCCTATTCTCTCTCTCTCTTCTTCTTCTCTCTCTCCTCTCTCTCGATTCTCGTTCTCCTCTCCCCTCCGGTGACTGTAGGCAAGTGCACTGACTGTAGCTGGTGTCCTGATTAGTGACTGGCCATAGTGCAGTGGCTTTGGACTGGTGACTAGTGATTGGCTGGTGGACTGATAAGTGACTGTAGTGTTCTGACTGGGCTGTGACTAACTATTATGACCGAAACAAACGTTACAAAACACGCGTGTATTATGAACCAATCAAAATAAGACAACCATAGGCTATCAAAGTGACGCTGACAGGAGCGCAACATTGATGTTAATGACCCAGAGTAGCAAGGATGCTCTCAACGTATCTATAAATATAATGGCTCGGGGGTAAGCTGATAAGCAGAAAGCGAAAACGCTCTATATTAACTATAAAAACTTGTGCTACGTTTCTCACTAGGGGTTACTAGTAATTAGATAATTAGATAATTTATGTATAAAAAGTAGACATTTTTTGACTCCTATTGACAGGATGAGAGCTTTCCCCTTCCCTTATATCTCATGGGAGACCTTACTCTATTATTTTTTCCAGGAACAAACGACTCGCAAATTGGTTTACAAACCAGGTCCCGAATTTACTGCTGGGTGAACAGGGTCAAACAGATTGGCGTCCAGTCAATCCTCCCTCTCCGAGGCTCGAACCCAAATGAAATCGCTCGCGAGATATATAACAACTATTGCAACACGTATGATTGATCCGTATAATAGGCCTTGTTATTTGAAAAAATCACAAACTATTAATATTTACCAACCTCATTCTCTTATCTCGGGATTTGTTATTGTAGAGAGAGATTGGCGTCTGAATTCAGCAAAGTCGAGGCGGGAAGCTTATTCTTAACTTATTCTTGTGTTTCACACTAATTGTTGCTTCAGTATCCTCTATTCATTTTTTAAAATTAACATACACATCTACAGTTAGGTAATGCGTAATTAAACAAGATATATATGGAGACGTTTGAGAGCAAAGTATAGGGAGGCTGGCTGGCATGTACCTCCTCCCGCGTGCCAGCCTCCACTAAGCACCGACAATTTCGAACACGTCATTATTATTTTGCATATATCGCACACAAAAATATTGAAATATTAAATACTCTTTGTCCAAATGCCGCACCGTATACCAGCGTGTATTTGGCAGCCAGGAATTGGTGGGATTTTATATAGTAGATGAAGCTCAAATGTTCAATGTTGGCCGGATTATTCCAAGAGTGATGATCAAATTGACTTTCTGTAATTTCATGTCATAATGCCCCAGCGTCGAACCCCCTATCTAAAGAAACAAAACGGAACTAGCAAAAGCCCAACAATATTCAACAAGGCTTGTTCCTGAGCTAAGGGAACTGACTATGAGAGAGAATGAGGGAACTGGACCTCATTACACTGACTACACTGAGGAAAGAAGGAATAGGGC
>WNGS01163731.1:2770398-2789510 GCA_020271785.1 Procambarus virginalis
GCACGAGAGAGAGAGTGCGGGAGTGCACGAGAGAGAGAGTGCGGGAGTGCACGAGAGAGAGAGTGCGGAGTGCACGAGAGAGCGATTGCGGGTGCACGAGAGAGAGTCGCGCGGAGTGCACGGAGAGAGCGCGGGAGTGCACGAGAGAGAGAGCGCGGGAGTGCACAGAGAGAGAGCGCGGGAGTGCACGAGAGAGAGAGCGCGGGAGTGCACGAAGAGAGAGCGCGGGAGTGCACGAGAGAGAGCGTGAACGAGGGAGCGCGAGCGTGCACGAGGAGTACAAGTGGTGCAAGAGCGTGCACGAGGGAGTACAAGCGTGGAGAGCGTGCACGAGGGAGTACGAGCGTGCACGAGGGAGTACGAGCGTGCACGAGGGAGTACGAGCGTGCACGAGGGAGTACGAGCGTGCACGAGGGAGTACGAGCGTGCACGAGAGAGTACGAGCGTGCAAGAGAGAGTGCGAGTGCAAGAGCGTGTACGAGAAAGTACGAGCCTGCAAGAGTGTGCACGAGGGAGTACGGGCGTGCACGTGAGATTACGAGCGTGCACAAGAGATTACGAGCGTGCACGAGAGATTACGAGAGAGCACGAGCGTGAAAGAGTGTGCACGAGGGAGCAGGAGCGTGGACGAGGGAGCAAGAGCGTGCGCGAGGGAGTACGAGCGTGCAAGAGCGTGCACGAAGGATTACGAGCGTGCAAGAGCGAGTACAAGCGTGCACGAGGGAGTACGAGCGTGCAAGAGCGTGCATGAGGGAGTACTAGCGTGCAAGAGAGTGCATGAGGGAGTACGAGCGTGCACGAGGGTGCATGAGGGAG
Source organism: Procambarus virginalis (assembly GCA_020271785.1). Taxonomy (NCBI): domain Eukaryota; kingdom Metazoa; phylum Arthropoda; class Malacostraca; order Decapoda; family Cambaridae; genus Procambarus; species Procambarus virginalis. Next base: position 2,771,215 of record WNGS01163731.1, read on the forward strand.
TACAAGCGTGCACGAGGGTGCATGAGGGATTACAAGCGTGCAAGAGCGTGCACGAGGGAACACGAGCGTGCAAGAGCGTGGACGAGGGAGTACGAGCGTGCACGAGGGAGTACGAGTGTGCAAGAGCGTGCACGAGGGAGTACGAGCGTGCAAGAGCGTGCACGAGGGAGTAAGAGCGTGCAGGAGCGTGCACGAGGGAGTACGAGCGTGCACGAGGGAGTACGAGTGTGCAAGAGCTTGCACGAGGGAGTACGAGCGTGCAAGAGCATGCACGAGGGAGTGCGAGCATGCAAGAGCGTGCACGAGGGAGTACGAGCGTGCAAGAGGGAGTACGAGCGTGCACGAGGGAGTACGAGCGTGCAAGAGCGTGCACGAGGGAGTACGAGCGTGCAAGAGCGTGCACGAGGGAGTACGAGCGTGCAAGAGCGTGCACGAGGGAGTACGAGCGTGCAAGAGCGTGCACGAGGGAGTACGAGCGTGCAAGAGCGTGCACGAGGGAGTACGAGCGTGCAAGAGCGTGCACGAGGGAGTACGAGCGTGCAAGAGCGTGCACGAGGGAGTACGAGCATGCAAGAGCGTGCACGAGGGAGTATGAGCCTGCACGAGGGAGTACGAGCGTGCAAGAGCGTGCACGAGGGAGTACGAGCGTGCACGAGGGAGTACGAGCGTGCACTAGGGAGTACGAGCGTGCACGGGAGTACGAGCGTGCACGAGGGAGTACGAGCGTGCACGAGGAGTACGAGCGTGCACGAGGGAGTACGAGCGTGCACGAGGGAGTACGAGCGTGCACGAGGGAGTACGAGCGTGCAAGAGCGTGCACGAGGGAGTACGAGCGTGCGAGAGCGTGCACGAGGGAGTACGAGCGTGCAAGAGGGAGTACGAGCGTGCAAGAGCGTTTACGACGGAGTACGAGCGTGCACGAGGGAGTACGAGCGTGCAAGAGAGTGCAAGAGGAAGTACGAGCATGCAAGAGCGTGCACGAGGGAGTACGAGCATGCAAGAGCGTGCACAAGAGAGTACGAGCGTGCACGAGAGTACGGGCGTGCACGATGGAGCACGGGCGTGCACGAGGGAGTACGAGTGTGCAAGAGGGAGTACGAGCGTGCAAGAGGGAGTACGAGCGTGCAAGAGCGTGCACGAGGGAGTACGAGCGTGCAAGAGCATGCACGAGGGAGTACGAGCATGCAAGTGCGTGCACGAGGGAGTACGAGCGTGCAAGAGCATGCACGAGGGAGTACGAGCGTGCACGAGGGAGTACGAGTGTGCACGAGGGAGTACGAGTGTGCACGAGGGAATACGAGCGTGCACGAGAGAGCACGGGCGTGCACGAGGGAGCACGGGCGTGCACGAGGGAGCACGGGCGTGCACGAGGGAGCACGGGCGTGCACGAGGGAGCACGGGCGTGCACGAGGGAGCACGGGCGTGCACGAGGGAGCACGGGCGTGCACGAGGGAGCACGGGCGTGCACGAGGGAGCACGGGCGTGCACGAGGGAGCACGGGCGTGCACGAGGGAGCACGGGCGTGCACGAGGGAGCACGGGCGTGCACGAGGGAGCACGGGCGTGCACGAGGGAGCACGGGCGTGCACGAGGGAGCACGGAGCGTGCACGAGGGAGCACGGGCGTGCACGAGGGAGCACGGGCGTGCACGAGGGAGCACGGGCGTGCACGAGGGAGCACGGGCGTGCACGGGCGTGCACGGGCGTTCACGAGGGAGCACGGGCGTGCACGAGGGAGCACGGGCGTTCACGAGGGAGCACGGGCGTTCACGAGGGAGCACGGGCGTTCACGAGGGAGCACGGGCGTTCACGAGGGAGCACGGGCGTGCACGAGGGAGCACGGGCGTGCACGAGGGAGCACGAGGGAGCACGAGGGAGCACGAGAGAGCACGAGGGAGCACGAGAGAGCACGAGCGTGCAAGAGAGAGTACAGGGGAGGGAGAGAGAGAGAGAGAAATTGAGAGTGAGTGAGAGATATAGATATAGATTGATTGATTGCGAGACAGTGATTGCAAGTGTGTGAAGGTATGAGTGAGTGCAAGAGTGTGATAGAATGAGAGTGCAAAAGAATGAGAGTGCTAAATGCCAAATTATTATTATTTTTTAAAACCTTATTCATCTTTTATTTTACATTGTCCTCTATACCACAATTTCATTATTTTTTCCATTTTTGCTTTGATTGCCTTCTGTCATATACAGAGTAGTTAACAAATGGAATGCACTAGGAAGTGATGTGGTGGAGGCAGACTCCATACACAGTTTCAAATGTAGTTATGATAGAGCCCAGTAGGCTCGGGAATCTGTACACCAGTTGATTGACGGTTGAGAGGCGGGACCAGAGTTCCAAAGCTCAACCCCTACAAGCACAATTAGGTGAAAACACACAACATTCAAGTAATGCATGATTAATGGATGTGCTGTGTCCTTTACTGCAGGCAGGGCGTGTTTCCTTGGAGTTTGTGTGCCTGTGACAGATTATGTAATGTCTTATTTTTTCCAGAGATAATATTATTGCTGTACAGTACTGTACTGTGCTTTAAATCCTTTGTAAATTAATTTCTACTTGTATTGTATTCAAATATTTTCTCCAGAAGTTTTTTTTAATCTGTGCTGACTGTGTTCTGTCAGTTTAAACCCCTTAGTTATGTTGATTTACTTGTGAACAGCCTCAGCCACTTGGCGACGTGACCTCAAGTCTCAACGTGGAGAGGGAGCGGTCGATCACCCCTGACAACCCGGTTCCGGACACCTGGAACAAGTATGCAGGCTTAAATATTAGTGTCGGAATTTGTTTCTTACCTGGGGATGTCGTGAATTATGAAATTAAAATACTAGCCTTTCTTAATTTTTTTTGTACATTCACATAATTACAATGTAGATAAGCTTAGAGTGGACTAATGTTTATTTTCTTCAGGTTTAGGGGCCTGACTTGCATCTCGACCCCACAGTCGACTAGGAAGCTGCCACTGCCAAAGCTCAGTTGGGCTGACCAAGGCGAGGTGTGGGCACTCATGTGCCGAAAAGATCGCCTTTACCCTCGATGCCCAGACTACCTCAATCAACATCCCTCTCTACAAGCAAGAATGAGGGCTATTCTTTTAGACTGGCTGACAGAGGTAACTTTCTCCCTGGTCTGGTAGTTTGTAGGAGTGAAACCATATATTTTGAGCCACTGGACTTTAGTATTGCTCTGTAATTTAACCATTGTGTGTTGCTGTAACCATTGTGTATTTACAAGCTCAATTTCAGAAATATTTGTAGCTGAATATTTTGGAATTATTTAGTACTCATTAAATATACTGTACTTGGTTAGGATGCCTTTTGGAAAGACCACAATTTCTGATACTTGACAAATTTAATCCTAGAGATCAATTGCATAATGAAAGATCCTCATTGAGGGAAAAGGGAGCTTTAGAGCAAGGATAATACTTGACAAACATTTTTTTTGTAGTGATTCTTCTCCAGGCAGAGGATTCTGGTGAAAGGTGCTTTTTCATTCTCTGACCACGGTTTGATTGTGATTTTCTCTTAAGTCTAGGATTTTTGTGAGAAATGTTGTAATGTTTGGGTTTAGGTCATAACCACCACCTGGAAGTAGTGATTTATTGGGTGGTTATGTACAGTATTTAGCCAGGGCATAGATTGCCGGGTTTTGCCTGGAATTCTTCACTATTTTGTCTTTTTTTTTGGGGGGGGGGGGGCTGGATTGAGTATTCTCTATTTTTGTTAACACTAGAATGGTGTGATAGTGATGGTGTGGCAGGTTCTAACTAGAGGTAAGCAAGATCTTGCACTAGGGAGCTACTGAGATTACTGATGGAAAATTATTTTTCAGACATATACTGTATAGTAAAAGTTAAGTTTTCAAAGTGAATATCATAATTGCAACCCTGTATTACTATATAGCACTTGGAGACAGATGCAAATTGAGTAATGGAATGGTATCATTCAGTTGGATTATCAGGGTCAACATGATTGGCTAATGTGTTAAGATTTTGTGTGTGCAATGTGATACAAGTTTAGTAGAAACAGATATCTAGTGCCCCACAAATGACTAATGATTTTACTGTATATGTTGTCCAACATCCACAAAGGGTTAAGATTAAGAGTACATGTGGTGTTAGGACTGCAGGGCACATAAAGCACAGTAGGTCGTGTGAGTAAACCTTTGGAAGAAGTTTTGTTGCTGAAAGACGATTGATCATATGGGAGATAATACCGGTACTGTACATAATTAACAGAATATTATGGTACAGTATAGTGGGTGGATTGCATAGATCTTGCTTGCTGAATTATACAAGTATCAGCTTGAAGGTTGTATAAATGAATAGTTAATAATATTAATAATAATATTTTGGCTTTATTATAGTAACCATTTTCCTTGGGTTTGATATAATGTTTGGTACCATGTTGACCAGGTATGTGAAGTATATAGGCTACATCGTGAGACATATTACCTTGCCACCGACTTCATTGACCGCTACCTCAGCGCAACAAAAGATGTTCCCAAACAACAACTCCAGCTCATAGGTTAGTATGGTTGACTTATCCGTAAGTATAAAATAACTTTTTTATTCATCAGATTTATAAACTAAGTTTTGAATGTTTATTAAAGCTGTTTTGGTTTTGAGAATACAATTGGCATTTTAAAGTTTCGGTTATCAATTTTTTTTATAAATATATAGAGTACATGGGGACACAAATCTGGCAATTGCCTTCATATATCTGATTGTAATCTTCAAAACTTGGTATGCTCCCCAAGCATAATTTTAAACCATTTTATCAGAGAGTATAATTTTATAAAGATACTTTTTAGAATTGAATTTTTTTTTGGATTTCTGGTGTTTTGAAGGGAATTATGTATATACAGATTAACCATACTGCTCAGTGAATAACAGATTACTAATGTCCCTTCCTGAGCAGTGTAGGTCGTGCACACAGTGCAGTCAGTAGGTACTGTATGGAGATATTTTGTCCAGAAATTTATGCATGTTTGTTTTATATTTTCTAGGTATAACATGTTTATTCATAGCGGCAAAAATAGAAGAAATATACCCACCAAAGCTATCTGAATTTGCTTATGTGACTGACGGTGCTTGCATGGATAATGAAATCTTGGAGAAGGAGCTAGTCATTTTAAAGGTAGGTTCATTTTTTTACTATGGGCTAATAATTGTTATACAGTGGTGTCTTGCTCAAATGACCTAGGTTTGAGCCAATAATTATGACTGGACATGCCTTGATTTTCCAGATTAACAAGGAAATAGGTTGAAGTTTTGCTTTAAATTAAAGATTCTACTTCATGGGATTTTGGTAACAATGTGTTTGAGTATGTTCTATTGTCCATGCTTATAAAACGTGGCACAAAAATAAATACGGAAAATGTTGCAGTGGAAGGACTAGGAACCTTGAGGTTATCTTGAGATAATTTCGGGGCTTTTAGTGTCCCCGCGGCCTGGTCCTCGACCAGGCCTCCGCCCCACAGGAAGCAGCCCGTGACAGCTGACTAACTCCCAGGTACCTATTTTACTGCTAGGTAACAGAGGCATAGGGTGAAAGAAACTGCCCATTGTTTCTCGCCAGCGCCCAGGATCGATCCCGGGACCACAGGATCACGTGTCCAGCATGCTGTCCACTTGGCCGACCAGCTCCCTGTTTGTCAATTTGAATAAGACATTGTTCAATTTTTTTCTCCAGCTTCCTGTTTGGTTAATATGAATTCCTGAACCATTGCCTCCCCACCACCCATGTGTGATCAAAATACTGTACAATCTCAATTTAACATACTATATGGGATGCACCCCAATTCATTGTAACCAGAAGTGCCTCCAGAATGCAGTTCCCATGCTCTGTGGACTAATTTAATTTCACCTGACAAAATTTTGGTTTCAACCTTTAATATAATAGACAATTCCCAAGTGAACATGTCTGCAAAAAAAAAAAAAAATAACCCCATCAAGCTTATTTCTTGAAGTGCAAAAATCACTAAATTTCTGATCTTAAGAAACAGCTTTATTTCTATTTTAATGACATTTTATTATAGGTTTGTTTCCAATATCTTGGCTAATTTCTCTCGTGTCTTGTCCTTCCAGTACAGTGCATGCAAATTGAAAATGAGTGATAATAAATTGTATTAGAATTTGTAATGCATTCTTGACATAAAGTTTAATGTTTTATTGTATCAAATTGCAGAAACTTAACTGGGATCTTTCCCCTATCACATCAAACTGTTGGCTAAATACGTATCTACAACTGGCACAAGAGCATGCCCACAGAGAATCTGGGAACAGCGAGGCGGGCACTGACGAGCACAGCTTTGTCTTCCCTCGATACTCTCCCCTCAAGTTTGTTCAGGTAGGTTGGACATCACGGTATGGGAACTTGCTGAAGTTCTGAAGTGCTTTCAACTTGTTTTATCCCCCTCCTTCCCTGGTACATTTTATACTGTGCTCGTATTATATAATCCTGCTCATTATGCTTACCACATGCAAGATGACGGTACTGATGTGTACTTTGTAATCCTAATATTTCTTGTGCACATTACAGTCGCTGCCACTCATCACTGTTTACCTGTACTCACACTGCCACACTGCAGCAGTCATCCATCACCCACACAACCAGACCACAACAGTCACCCACACAACCAGACCACAACAGTCATTCATCACCCACACAACCAGACCACAACAGTCATTCATCACCCACACAACCAGACCACAACAGTCATTCATCACCCACACAACCAGACCACAACAGTCACCCACACAACCAGACCACAACAGTCATTCATCACCCACACAACCAGACCACAACAGTCACCCATCACTCACACAACCAGACCACAACAGTCATCCATCACTCACAAAACCAGACCACAACAGTCATCCATCACTCACACAACCAGACCACAACAGTCACCCACACAACCAGACCACAACAGTCATTCATCACCCACACAATCAGACCACAACAGTCATCCATCACTCACACAACCAGACCACAACAGTCACCCATCACTCACACAACCAGACCACAGCAGTCATCCATCACTCACACAACCAGACCACAACAGTCACCCATCACTCACACAACCAGACCACAGCAGTCATCCATCACCCACACAACCAGACCACAACAGTCATTCATCACCCACACAACCAAACCACAACAGTCACCCATCACCCACACAACCAGACCACAACAGTCACCCATCACCCACACAACCAGACCACAACAGTCACCCATCACTCACACAACCAGACCACAACAGTCACCCATCACTCACACAACCAGACCACAGCAGTCATCCATCACCCACACAACCAGACCACAACAGTCATTCATCACCCACACAACCAAACCACAACAGTCACCCATCACTCACACAACCAGACCACAACAGTCACCCATCACTCACACAACCAGACCACAACAGTCATCCATCACCCACACAACCAGACCACAACAGTCTGGTTGATACCTGGTTGATGGGGTTCTGGGAGTTCTTCTACTCCCCAAGCCCGGCCCGAGGCCAGGCTCGACTTGTGAGAGTTTGATCCACCAGGCTGTTGCTTGGAGCGGCCCGCAGAGCCACATACCCACCACAGCCCGGCTGATCCGGGACTTCTCTTAGGAAACAGTCCAGTTTTCTCTTGAAGATGTCAACGGTTGTTCCGGCAATATTTCTTATAGTCGCTGGGAGGACGTTGAACAACCGCGGACCTCTGATGTTTATACAGTGTTCTCTGATTGTGCCTATGGCACCTGCTCTTCACTGGTTCAATCTTGCATTTTCTTCCATGTCGTTCACTCCAGTACGTTGTTATTTTACTGTGTAGATTTGGGACCTGGCCCTCCAGTATTTTCCACGTGTATATTATTTGGTATCTCTCTCGTCTCCTTTCTAGAGAGTACATTTGGAGAGCTTTGAGACGATCCCAATAATTTAGGTGTTTTATCTCGTCTATGCGTGCCGTATATGTTCTCTGTATTCCCTCTATTTCAGCAATCTCTCCTGCTCTGAAGGGGGAAGTGAGTACTGAGCAGTATTCGAGACGGGACAACACAAGTGACTTGAAGAGTACAACCATTGTGATGGGATCCCTGGATTTGAAAGTTCTCGTAATCCATCCGATCACTTTTCTGGCTGATGCGATATTTGCTTGGTTATGCTCCCTAAACGTTAGATCGTCGGACATCATTATTCCCAAATCCTTGACATGCTGTTTTTCTACTATGGGAAGATTTGATTGTGTTTTGTACCCTGTATTATGTTTCAGATCCTCATTTTTGCCGTACCTGAGTACCTGAAATTTATCACTGTTAAACATCATATTATTTTCTGCTGCCCAATCGAAAACTTTGTTGACATCTGTTTGTAGTTTTTCAATGTCTTCAGCAGAGGTAATTTTCATGCTGATTTTTGTGTCATCTGCGAAGGATGACACGAAGCTGTGACGTGTATTTTTGTCTATATCAGATATGAGAATAAGGAACAGTAGCGGTGCAAGGACTGTACCTTGAGGTACAGAGCTTTTAACATCGCTTGGACTCGATTTTATCTGATTGACTGTTACTCTTTGTGTTCTGTTCGACAGGAAATTGAGTATCCAGCGTCCTACTTTTCCAGTTATTCCCATTGACCTCATTTTGTGAGCTATCACCCCATGGTCACATTTGTCGAAAGTCTTTGCAAAGTCTGTGTATACAACATCTGCATTTTGCTTTTCTTCTAGTCATTCATCACCCACACAACCAGACCACAACAGTCACCCATCAACCACACAACCAGACCACAACAGTCACCCATCACCCACACAACCAGACCACAACAGTCACCCATCACCCACACAACCAGACCACAACAGTCATTCATCACCCACACAACCAGACCACAACAGTCACCCATCACCCACACAACCAGACCACAACAGTCACCCATCACCCACACAACCAGACCACAACAGTCACCCATCACTCACACAACCAGACCACAACAGTCACCCATCACCCACACAACCAGACCACAACAGTCACCCATCACTCACGCAACCAGACCACAGCAGTCATCCATCACCCACACAACCAGACCACAGCAGTCATCCATCACTCACACAACCAGACCACAACAGTCACCCATCACCCACACAACCAGACCACAGCAGTCATCCATCACTCACACAACCAGACCATAAGTCATCCATCACTCACACAACCAGACCACAGCAGTCATCCACCACCCACAACCAGACCACAACAGTCACCCATCACCCACACAACCACACTGCACAGCAGTCACCCATCACCCTCAACCACACTTATGCTCTCTCCCTCTCTGTCTGTCTCTCTGTCTCTCTCTCTCTCCCTATTTTTTTTTATCTTTCTTTCCCTTGCCACCCACCCTCACCATTACACCACTTAAGACCCCACAGGTCCTGGGATACCTGTGACAATACAAATATAATATATATTGTATTTCTGATACAAACAAAATGTGTACCTCTTCTCTTTACTCGTTAATTTATTCGACATCCTGAATAACCCGTGTACTCCAATGTAATCCCTAAATTCATGGTTTTGTATTCATTATACTGGAACACATTGTGCTGTTCTCATACAGTACACTGTTCATTACAGCACTGTGTAGAGTGCTCAGTATTGTTAAACACCACATTTGCCCTATCTTTAGATATGCTAGTCTAGAAATATATGTTGATAGGCTACAATCATAACCTATCTAGTTGATCTATTTCTATACAGGTACTTTAATATTGAAAATAAAATTGTTGTTTACGTTGATGCTTAAATTCTTTCAGGTTGCCAGATTGCTCGATTTGTGTACTCTTGATATGTCTAGTCTGGGGTTCACCTCGAGTATGATCGCAGCAACAGCTATGTGCTACATGATATCCCCTCAGTTGGCAACTCAGGTCTCGGGCTACTCGTCAGAAGATATCCAAGAATGCTATGACTGGATGGCAGCATTTGCAATCACAGTACACGAGATGGGGCCAGTACAGCTTAAGTCATTTAGTCAAGTGGCACAAGACGATATTCACAATATCCAAACACATTCTGCCGACCTTGATATTTTGGTGAGTACTGTACTTTGTAGGTTTATAATTAAATGTAATTCCTATCTAAAGATTGATTTTAATACTGGTAAAATTGGGTGATATTTTACCTGTGTAGGACATTTTTGGGAAAAATAGCTTATCTGTATATATATATATATATTGGAAAATAATAATAAATAAATTTTCTTTGCCATAGGAACGAGCACAGATCAGGTTGAGCCAGATCCGATCTTCTTCATCTCGTAATAGTCCGGAGTCATCAGGTTTATCGGTTGGAATGCTCACGCCTCCAAAAACAGATGAGAAAACCAAATTTTAAATTTAGATTTATTTTGGGGGTTAAAACTGAAATAGTTTAAGAAATGACATGTCATGTTTTCAGTCAGTCGATGACATTATTGTTTCGTATGAGATCTAAATGGATCGCTTAAATTTGTATGAGGTTTCTGAAGCTACAGAACGTGATTTATCATGTTATTGTTGATCCATTTAGATTGTTGGCCCATACTGGTCACAGTGTTTTAATGTCATGTGAACATTTTTATACATATCAGATAGGTACTACGGCCATGCTTATACATATCAAAAGCATTTCATGCTATATAGTAACTTAATATAAAAAAATAGTTTTATTGTACTTGCTTTGCTCACTAATGTGCATGCTGTGCAACATTGTGTCTTATGAATGTTATTGGTTATCGTGTGTACAGTGACGACTTTTATGTGGGCAAGAATCTATATTGGGGAGGAGCATCAATGGCAATTTTTATACATAATTTTGCTCTATGCTGATTGAGCAATTTATTAACATTCAGAATTCTTCCTGTTGAAGGCTTGTAAGGTTTTAATCATTCTTTATTTATGGTATTGTATATAATTTGATACGTAAAAGTATGCAATTGAATGAGGAATTGGTAAATAATTAAAACAGGTATAAAATTAAAGTTTCTTTGTGGCCGATATTAAGTAGTTGGCCATGCCATTGAGACAGGCTGTGTAAATACTGATGACTGTGCCTGGTAAAACAAATCTAGTCTTTTCCGTAAAGGGATTACAGTTTATTGTTTTAGCGCCAAGTGCAATGGTGTTTCATACAAGTATGAAATGCTCTCTTTCAGGGTTTTCCTTTGTAATTAATTTCTTTAGGAAATTGCTCTGCTCTTCTGAGTTGTTTGGGTGCATTGTGTCAGCTTTTTATCGTATATGAAAATATACTAAAATGCTCGTTAATGGAAGGAATGTAATGATTACATGTCTGTGATGCTACAGGGCATTTTTTTTTTCAATATATAATCTCATTCATCTTGGAAGTAGGGCAGTGTCTTGCCCCTAATTACTCAATTGTGCCAACTAATGTAATATGGGATACAGGGGCATTATATATATCTTTTCTTCAAGTAAACTGTGCATTTTTCATTTTACATTTTCTTTGTATATTAGGTGAAACACTTGCAAAGATACATTGATTGTGTCGTGTGTCTCCTGCTGTTGCTGGCGTGTAACTTCTTAACATGAGCATGGATGAAAATGAGGCCCATTAACTTATTCTTTTCCATGGTAATATCAGAAGTTTAAATGAAATTTAACTTTCATGGACTGTATTTAATAAATTATAATTGTTAAATTAATTTTACTGCAGTGCATTAATATGCTGTCTGGAAAACCTGAAGGTAAATAAAACAAACTTTTTTACAATATTTTTGTTCATCCCTGAGAAACTGAGAATGATGTGTGAATTTATGTAGAGCTTTTATTAAAAGTAAATTACTAATAATGATATGATATTAGCATTTAAGCTATATCTCTTTGGCTCGCCTGGGTGTTAATCTTCCACCGCCATACTTGTCATGCATTTTCAAAATCTCTTAAATATCTTGTAGGTTGTGACCACGTACATTGTGTTTTAGTTTTACTAATATTGAGACATTTAATTCTTTTGATCCATCCCTGGGTAGGGAGCTGGTCGGCCAAGCGGACAGCACGCTGGACTTGTGATCCTGTGGTCCCGGGTTCGATCCCAGGCGCCGGCGAGAAACAATGGGCAGAGTTTCTTTCACCCTATGCCCCTGTTACCTAGCAGTAAAATAGGTACCTGGGTGTTAGTCAGCTATCACGGGCTGCTTCCTGGGGGTGGAGGCCTGGTCGAGGACCGGGCCGTGGGGACACTAAAGCCCCGAAATCATCTCAAGATAACCTCCAAGATAATCTAATCTGGGTGTGTACAAAACTATTGAGGTTACAGGAGTAGAACTGTGATCATATTCAGTATTTATTACAAACCTTTTTATAGATTTCAGTGGTTTTGTTGTACACTGTGATGCACTGCTGTTTCTAGGAGCCAGTCCAATCAGGCTAATTAAGCATCATTGGAACTAGCCAATACAGTAACTGGGTGGATAGCTTGTTTTTGGCTACGGCAACTAGCCTATGATGATGAGCTTCCAATCTCTTGACAATAGTACACCAGTTTAATGGTACTATATTATTCTTTCTACATCAATTTTCTGTATATACAAAGTCTGGCATAACTCGACCCATTTGTGCTTTCTCATACCTTCATTTGAAACCATGAATGTGATTACCTGGTGTAGTAATAGAACTGTGATTGTGGGGGTCAGAATTACAACTTTTATAATTAAGATTATACGATTTTCTATATAATATGTATATACAAAAAATGTACAGTAAATGGTTAGCATATTCTTTCTGTGGAGAGTCCCTTCGGCTCCCGGAGCTATACCGGGCTGATGTGTATATATCCACTGGGATAGCCCCATAATGGAAAAGACTGTCACAGCAATGATTGACAATGCTGATGCTGAAAACAAAGCCCGCCTCCTAGCGGTAACAGCACCCCACGCCGGGGATATTTTATTTGCTGTGTCCAATGCAGCCCTGGGAACTCGCCTCAGTCATGACGCTCTCCACATTGGAGTTGCCCTTCACCTTGCCGCCCCCATCCTCACCGAACATAGGTGCATCTGCGGAACTGCGATGGCAGACGAATATGGTCGTCATGGTCTGGTATGTCGTAAATCACAGGGTAAGATTGCAAGACGAAGTCAACGACATCATCAAGAAGAGCCTCGCAACAGCCCGCTGCCCGGCACAAAGAGAACACACACTTATCCAGACCTAACGACCCTCAGAAGTGTCCAGATGGGGTCACCTTGCTTCCTTGGAAGGATGGTAAGCAAGTGGTGTGGGACTACATGTGCGCTGCCACACTGGCCAGTACCTACCTCCACTACAGCACACGTGAAAGCGGTGGTGCTGCTTCTTTCAGGGAATCGCAGAAAATTATTAAGTACAGAGGTCTGGCACACTGCTACAGCTTTGTTCCGATCGGCTCGGAGACCCTCGGTTCGTGGTGAAAATGTGCAGTTCCTGAAGGAATTGGGGGACAAATTGATCAGTGCTACAAAAGACCAGAGAGCAAAAAGTTTCTTGTTCCAGTGCCTCAGTGTTGCAATCCAGAGGGGAAATGCCTGTTGCGTCTTGGGCACTAGTCCAACTTCAGAGGAATTCAAAGAAGTGTTTTGACTTGCAACAATGATCAAACCTGTCTGACATTCATCAATGTTTCCCATTGTCGTGTTTTTCAAGAGATCCATAACCTTTAAGCACCTTTTTGTATTCATTTTTGTATCAACCAATGTATATCTTGTAACCATCAAATACATAATTAAGCACAAAAAAAAGGAAGGGGGTGGTAGGAGAAAAGCACACAGAAACTGTATTGGAGGGGATCTAAACATTCCCTCTAATGCGTTATGCGTGGTTTCCTCCGAGGCTATGGGTCCCCCCTTCTTCCACCCAGAGGTGGTACTCCCTTTTATATATATATATATATATATATATATATATATATATATATATATATATATATATATATATATATATATATATATATATATATATATATATATATATATATATATATATATATATATATATATATATATATACACATAATTAGTCAGTCATTTTGTATATCTAGAGTTTCCTTTATTACTAATGTTTCTCAAGTTCTTTGACATTGGTGAACATCTAATCTTACTGTCTTTCAAATCCTCATTTTAGTCCCTTGTTCTCCTGGATGAAACAAGTCTGGGATTCTTGCTTTATTGATGGTACTACTAATGAGCTATTTCAGCCGATGATCAAGAAAAAGCCCTTGATAAGAGAGAATGTGTAGATGGTTCACCAGTGTCCATCTGTCATACCTTATACAACATCCTCATCATCATTTTGGACAAAGAAGGCAATCCTGTCATTCAAGGTAAATAAGGGTTGTGTTTCATGTTACAGTATTTGTTGCTTCATGTTTCACATTTTTATATGTTGAATAGCTGACACCGTCCCTAGATTTCTTTACTTATTTCTGAGAATGGAAGAGAAGGGGGATATTCCAAGAGGTAAAAGTAAAATATATTTCAAAAGAAGTAGGGGGGGAGGGAGTATGTTTGAAAAAAAGGAGGGAGTTGTTTGGAGAGAAATGAGGTTATCTTGAGGGAGATGGCATGAGAGGGAAAATGGGGAAAGAGATGAGGAGGGTGGGGGGTGAAGGGTGGAGCGAGACCTGGGCACTGCTGGGTAACCCCTCCAGTCGTATATTAAAGCTGGTCTATAGCCTTTTCTTATGTCCATGTATATTGCTAAATAAGGTAAATTAAATAGATAATACAATTACTGTTATATATTTGTGTAGAAATAACATCTTACATACCATTGACAAGATTTACAAAAGCTCATTGAGAGTTTCACACTATCGTCATAAAATGTTGCTTTCTTGTTAATGCGATCATATTCCATCATCTTGACTGACTTTTGCATCCCAGATTAAAGGAAAAAAAAGTATTCTATAAACAAGAGAACTATTGCATAATACCAACTAAAAATATCAGCAATGTTAAATTTACAGTTAATAATTGTGAAGACCAGGGAATATAACAACGGTACCAGAGACCCTTAATACAACACAGTGACTGAGGGATGAACAACCAGTTTAGCATAAATTTGTGATAAGAGAGTGAACACAACCTTGTACACACATCACTTCAGAACTAGTCACTGAGGGAACACTGAAGGGTACAACAGTAACACTGGCAGCATCTTTCACCCTTCACCTCTCCTCCATACAGTATTTCAGTATCTACAACAATTGATTGTTCTAATGAGCTTTGTTATGGTGGCCTCACTCTTGAAAAATATAAAATAAATTCTACTGCTTTCTAGATACACCCTTTAAAAAACTAATTGATAATGTTGAATAATCATTTTCAACAACATATACATTATCAGTAATTGCAATGTCCAACTGGCTTAAAAAAACTAATTTTGCATAAAGGGACTAATTTAAGGCTTTTGCCTTTGTCACACACTGCATAAAAAATGCGACATACTGTACATAACCTCAACCATAGTTATGCAATACTTGCAAAAAGTCAACAAAGAGTCGGCTTCTCTTCATAAAGAGTCGCCAGGTAATAAATATATACACACACTCATGCTACCATTGAGAGATTCTTTGGTAAAAATGTAAGTACAAAAGATGTGAGGAGAATCCATTTCACATAACTGGTTACAATGCAATATTATTAATGTTTATCCCATATGTAGATTACACAAATACTGAACAGGAAGCATTTCTAAACATTAAGGCATTTTGGAATATGTGGATAGATAGTAAATGATGATATTATTAATCTTATGGTTTTCTTATTAAAATACCTGTACATCACATGGTTTGGCAAATACACGTTAAAGCTAACATATGTATATGTCGTGTTGCAAGCATCACATCCAGAGTAACCATCATGCCACAAACCTTGGAGAATAACCAGCATGTCCGACCTATTCAGTTGTTGTTAAAGATTCGCTACCTGGAACAAGAAGTTCCAAATAGCACGGGCTATGGTACCTATTCAGTGAGTTGGTCTTTGTTCTCCTTGGGCATCGTGTAGTCACTTACTTTTTTTTATATTTTTTTAACATCATCTTTACCAATTAGTGTCTGAACCAAATACAGGTCTTATTCTTTTATTTTAAGCTATCCGATTTACAGCTTAAATTAAACTGACCTGAACAAAGACCAAAAATATTTATACAAATTTTCTTGGGACCTCTGGATACAATCTACAAAGATTTTAATTCCATCTGAAGGATGTTATCACACAAGAAAGGCATTTCCTTGAAATTAAAAAAATATCTTAAAAATAAGTTGAGGAAAGTCTTCGGGAAATATTATATATTTAAAACTTCTTTATTATCTGGAGATCAAATTTAACGGTTGCATTTTCTTGTTACACTATATACACACAATCTTTCCAAAACAAAAATACACGTAAAAACTTTGATCATTAGTATCGTATTTTTCAACAAATAATAGTTATTATAAGTTATACTTTGCACACTACATTCACTGAGTATGACAAAATGAGTCAAGAATTATACATAAAACCAAACTAAAGCATTAAATTACTGCATCAATAACATTAATTAAAACTGCAAATGAAACGACTAGCACGAAATGGACCAAGGACGTATGTGACTATCCTGTCTTAAGGAACACAACTTGCATTATAATATCAATCACATAATCCTATTTCTGAGAGTTGCAGTAGAATGTGCTACTTCAAAAAGGAGTTAGGGATTTATTGGCAGTATATTTTTCCTTGGGAGTAATTACAGCCATTTACATCTTGGGTTAAAATGTGCACCAAACATTTGGATTATGCAGAACCTAGTTAACAAGGGTGATAATTACATACATAGTAGTGCATTTAACAAAGAATTCAAGTACGTACCGGCAAATAGGTATAAACAGCATTTATAGAAAAGTATGTTATAGGTGTCCAATGCTCACATTGAATGGGTCTGCAGCAAACATGTTTAGCTAGAGATACATGGTATTCTAAAAAAAAAAAAAAAAAAAATCCTACATTACATGTAGAAAGGTCAACAAACATATAGCACCAGCAACATATGATCAGTTGACTACTCAAAAAGCTTAAGGTTTTACTTGGGCCATAACTACAAAGTTTGGAAAATAACGTACCAGGAATGAATATCTTTGCTTTAGTACACAACACCCTAAATTCCAGGCAATTTAGGAGAGGCTCATTATTCCTCAAGGCAATTAAGCATTTTATATATATATATATATATGTATATAATATAAAAGTATAGTATATTCAAAAATAAAAAAAAAAAGTTTGTACAATAAGGAAACACTGAATGAGTTTTAGGATGAACTTATAATTATTCCAGGAGAAGCAGTAACCATCATTCAGAGGCATTCACACATAGAAGCATTTTGATGACAAAAGATTAACCAAAGAGAGCCAATAATTGGCACAACACACTAACACATGGCTTTGGTTGTTGCTACATGCTCATGATCACTAATAATCAGTCTGCATGCTAGGTTCTTGAGCAATTTAGTGCATGGAAGTGGAGAATCTGCCATTGTCCAACCCAGCAAGATTACGTATATACACATGTGATACATATATACTGTATATAGAACTGTCATGATTATGTCAGCATTTGAAGAGATTTTTTGTGGGGACCCCCTTGTATCTCCGTGCTACTATCTGACAGTGCCATACTGCTGTCATCAGTAGTGTAGTTCTATTGGGCTACTGGGAACCATGAACCATTGGTTCAGCCCACCATTGAGGCAGTCTGGGGTCAGTCAGCTGCTCCTCCCTCAGTTTTATTCTAATGGTAGCGAGTGCTTGGTCATTCTGTCTCTCTGGCTCTGGTGTCCTGTCTTCAACTAAGTGGTTGTTTTACTTTTGTGGCTGCTCCTGTGCACTTTGTGCAGAGTGAGCCAGAAGTTAAAAGCACTTGGCTATACATGTGCTCAGGACTCTTTCCCTGGAGTGTTTGGGGGATCACCCCTTTAGAGGTCCTCCTCGACTACGGAGGCCCTCACCCTCAGGGAGTTAGTTGACTTTCTCCCTCAGGTCAGAAGTGATTTTGCTGGCAGGGCCCACTATGGTTCCTAGTTCTTACCTGTGTGCCATTGTTGGACTTCATGTGACATGCTGTGTTGGCCTTCTGTCTCTTATCCTGGGACTATATATGGTTCTATAGGACTGGCATAGTGTTCCCAGTGGGGTTTACTTCCAATTTAGGCCCTGAAAAGCCCCAGCAAGGTTCAGTCGGTCCTATGGATATTTCCCCGAACCTACTCTCGCTTTATGTAAGTTTAA
>WNGS01163731.1:2790990-2809253 GCA_020271785.1 Procambarus virginalis
TGATTGTAATCTTCAAAACTTGGTATGCTCCCCAAGCATAATTTTAAACCATTTTATCAGAGAGTATAATTTTATAAAGATACTTTTAGAATTGATTTTTTTTTTGGATTTCTGGTGTTTTGAAGGGAATTATGTATATACAGATTAACCATACTGCTCAGTGAATAACAGATTACTAATGTCCCTTCCTGAGCAGTGTAGGTCGTGCACACAGTGCAGTCAGTAGGTACTGTATGGAGATATTTTGTCCAGAAATTTATGCATGTTGTTTTATATTTTCTAGGTATAACATGTTTATTCATAGCGGCAAAAATAGAAGAAATATACCCACCAAAGCTATCTGAATTTGCTTATGTGACTGACGGTGCTTGCATGGATAATGAAATCTTGGAGAAGGAGCTAGTCATTTTAAAGGTAGGTTCATTTTTTTACTATGGGCTAATAATTGTTATACAGTGGTGTCTTGCTCAAATTGACCTAGGTTTGAGCCAATAATTATGACTGGACATGCCTTGATTTTCCAGATTAACAAGGAAATAGGTTGAAGTTTTGCTTTAAATTAAAGATTCTACTTCATGGGATTTGGTAACAATGTGTTTTGAGTATGTTCTATTGTCCATGCTTATAAAACGTGGCACAAAAATAAATACGGAAAATGTTGCAGTGGAAGGACTAGGAACCTTGAGGTTATCTTGAGATAATTTCGGGGCTTTTAGTGTCCCCGCGGCCTGGTCCTCGACCAGGCCTCCGCCCCACAGGAAGCAGCCCGTGACAGCTGACTAACTCCCAGGTACCTATTTTACTGCTAGGTAACAGAGGCATAGGGTGAAAGAAACTGCCCATTGTTTCTCGCCAGCGCCCAGGATCGATCCCGGGACCACAGGATCACGTGTCCAGCATGCTGTCCACTTGGCCGACCAGCTCCCTGTTTGTCAATTTGAATAAGACATTGTTCAATTTTTTCTCCAGCTTCCTGTTTGGTTAATATGAATTCCTGAACCATTGCCTCCCCACCACCCATGTGTGATCAAAATACTGTACAATCTCAATTTAACATACTATATGGGATGCACCCCAATTCATTGTAACCAGAAGTGCCTCCAGAATGCAGTTCCCATGCTCTGTGGACTAATTTAATTTCACCTGACAAAATTTTGGTTTCAACCTTTAATATAATAGACAATTCCCAAGTGAACATGTCTGCAAAAAAAAAAAAAATAACCCCATCAAGCTTATTTCTTGAAGTGCAAAAATCACTAAATTTCTGATCTTAAGAAACAGCTTTATTTCTATTTTAATGACATTTTATTATGGGTTTGTTTCCAATATCTTGACTAATTTCTCTCGTGTCTTGTCCTTCCAGTACAGTGCATGCAAATTGAAAATGAGTGATAATAAATTGTATTATAATTTGTAATGCATTCTTGACATAAAGTTTAATGTTTTATTGTATCAAATTGCAGAAACTTAACTGGGATCTTTCCCCTATCACATCAAACTGTTGGCTAAATACGTATCTACAACTGGCACAAGAGCATGCCCACAGAGAATCTGGGAACAGCGAGGCGGGCACTGACGAGCACAGCTTTGTCTTCCCTCGATACTCTCCCCTCAAGTTTGTTCAGGTAGGTTGGACATCACGGTATGGGAACTTGCTGAAGTTCTGAAGTGCTTTCAACTTGTTTTATCCCCCTCCTTCCCGGGTACATTTTATACTGTGCTCGTATTATATAATCCTGCTCATTATGCTTACCACATGCAAGATGACGGTACTGATGTGTACTTTGTAATCCTAATATTTCTTGTGCACATTACAGTCGCTGCCACTCATCACTGTTTACCTGTACTCACACTGCCACACTGCAGCAGTCATCCATCACCCACACAACCAGACCACAACAGTCACCCACACAACCAGACCACAACAGTCATTCATCACCCACACAACCAGACCACAACAGTCACCCACACAACCAGACCACAACAGTCATTCATCACCCACACAACCAGACCACAACAGTCACCCATCACTCACACAACCAGACCACAACAGTCATCCATCACTCACACAACCAGACCACAACAGTCATCCATCACTCACACAACCAGACCACAACAGTCACCCACACAACCAGACCACAACAGTCATTCATCACCCACACAATCAGACCACAACAGTCATCCATCACTCACACAACCAGACCACAACATTCACCCATCACTCACACAACCAGACCACAGCAGTCATCCATCACTCACACAACCAGACCACAACAGTCACCCATCACTCACACAACCAGACCACAGCAGTCATCCATCACTCACACAACCAGACCACAGCAGTCATCCATCACCCACACAACCAGACCACAACAGTCACCCATCACTCACACAACCAGACCACAGCAGTCACCCATCACCCACACAACTAGACCATAACAGTCATCCATCACTCACACAACCAGACCACAACAGTCACCCATCACTCACACAACCAGACCACAACAGTCACCCATCACTCACACAACCAGACCACAGCAGTCATCCATCACCCACACAACCAGACCACAACAGTCATTCATCACCCACACAACCAACCACAACAGTCACCATCACCCACACAACCAGACCACAACAGTCACACCATCACCCACACAACCAGACCACAACAGTCACCCATCACTCACACAACCAGACCACAACAGTCACCCATCACTCACACAACCAGACCACAGCAGTCATCCATCACCCACACAACCAGACCACAACAGTCATCATCACCCACACAACCAAACCACAACAGTCACCCATCACTCACACAACCAGACCACAACAGTCACCCATCACTCACACAACCAGACCACAACAGTCACCCATCACTCACACAACCAGACCACAGCAGTCATCCATCACACACAACCAGACCACAGCAGTCATCCATCACTCACACAACCAGACCACAACAGTCACCCATCACTCACACAACCAGACCACAACAGTCATCCATCACCCACACAACCAGACCACAACAGTCTGGTTGATACCTGGTTGATGGGGTTCTGGGAGTTCTTCTACTCCCCAAGCCCGGCCCGAGGCCAGGCTCGACTTGTGAGAGTTTGATCCACCAGGCTGTTGCTTGGAGCGGCCCGCAGAGCCACATACCCACCACAGCCCGGCTGATCCGGGACTTCTCTTAGCAAACAGTCCAGTTTTCTCTTGAAGATGTCAACGGTTGTTCCGGCAATATTTCTTATAGTCGCTGGGAGGACGTTGAACAACCGCGGACCTCTGATGTTTATACAGTGTTCTCTGATTGTGCCTATGGCACCTCTGCTCTTCACTGGTTCAATCTTGCATTTTCTTCCATGTCGTTCACTCCAGTACGTTGTTATTTTACTGTGTAGATTTGGGACCTGGCCCTCCAGTATTTTCCACGTGTATATTATTTGGTATCTCTCTCGTCTCCTTTCTAGAGAGTACATTTGGAGAGCTTTGAGACGATCCCAATAATTTAGGTGTTTTATCTCGTCTATGCGTGCCGTATATGTTCTCTCTATTCCCTCTATTTCAGCAATCTCTCCTGCTCTGAAGGGGGAAGTGAGTACTGAGCAGTATTCGAGACGGGACAACACAAGTGACTTGAAGAGTACAACCATTGTGATGGGATCCCTGGATTTGAAAGTTCTCGTAATCCATCCGATCACTTTTCTGGCTGATGCGATATTTGCTTGGTTATGCTCCCTAAACGTTAGATCGTCGGACATCATTATTCCCAAATCCTTGACATGCTGTTTTTCTACTATGGGAAGATTTGATTGTGTTTTGTACCCTGTATTATGTTTCAGATCCTCATTTTTGCCGTACCTGAGTACCTGAAATTTATCACTGTTAAACATCATATTATTTTCTGCTGCCCAATCGAAAACTTTGTTGACATCTGTTTGTAGTTTTTCAATGTCTTCAGCAGAGGTAATTTTCATGCTGATTTTTGTGTCATCTGCGAAGGATGACACGAAGCTGTGACGTGTATTTTTGTCTATATCAGATATGAGAATAAGGAACAGTAGCGGTGCAAGGACTGTACCTTGAGGTACAGAGCTTTTAACATCGCTTGGACTCGATTTTATCTGATTGACTGTTACTCTTTGTGTTCTGTTCGACAGGAAATTGAGTATCCAGCGTCCTACTTTTCCAGTTATTCCCATTGACCTCATTTTGTGAGCTATCACCCCATGGTCACATTTGTCGAAAGCCTTTGCAAAGTCTGTGTATACAACATCTGCATTTTGCTTTTCTTCTAGTCATTCATCACCCACACAACCAGACCACAACAGTCACCCATCACCCACACAACCAGACCACAACAGTCACCCATCACCCACACAACCAGACCACAACAGTCACCCATCACTCACACAACCAGACCACAACAGTCACCCATCACCCACACAACCAGACCACAACAGTCACCCATCACTCACACAACCAGACCACAGCAGTCATCCATCACCCACACAACCAGACCACAGCAGTCATCCATCACTCACACAACCAGACCACAACAGTCACCCATCACCCACACAACCAGACCACAGCAGTCATCCATCACTCACACAACCAGACCATAAGTCATCCATCACTCACACAACCAGACCACAGCAGTCATCCATCAATCACACAACCAGACCACAGCAGTCATCCATCACTCACACAACCAGACCATAACAGTCACCCATCACCCACACAACCAGACCACAACAGCCACCGATCACCCACACAACCAGACCACAACAGTCATCCATCACCCACACAACCAGACCACAAGTCATTCATCACCCACACAACCAGACCACAACAGTCACCCATCACCCACACAACCAGACCACAACAGTCACCCATCACTCACACAACCAGACCACAGCAGTCATCCATCACTCACACAACCAGACCACAACAGTCATCCATCACCCACACAACCAGACCACAACAGTCACCCATCACCCACACAACCAGATCACAACAGTTACCCATCACCCACACAACCAGACCACAACAGTCATCCATCACCCACACAACCACACTGCACAGCAGTCATCCATTACTCACACAGCCAGACCATAACAGTCATCCACCACCCACAGAACCAGACCACATCAGTCATCCATCACCCACACAACCAGACCACAACAGTCATCCATCACCCACACAACCAGACCACAAGTCACCCATCACTCACACAACCAGACCATAACAATCATCCACCACCCACACAACCAGACCACAACAGTCACCCATCACCCACACAACCACACTGCACAGCAGTCACCCATCACCCTCAACCACACTTATGCTCTCTCCCTCTCTGTCTGTCTCTCTGTCTCTCTCTCTCCCTATTTTTTTTATCTTTCTTTCCCTTGCCACCCACCCTCACCATTACACCACTTAAGACCCCACAGGTCCTGGGATACCTGTGACAATACAAATATAATATATATTGTATTTCTGATACAAACAAAATGTGTACCTCTTCTCTTTACTCGTTAATTTATTCGACATCCTGAATAACCCGTGTACTCCAATGTAATCCCTAAATTCATGGTTTTGTATTCATTATACTGGAACACATTGTGCTGTTCTCATACAGTACACTGTTCATTACAGCACTGTGTAGAGTGCTCAGTATTGTTAAACACCACATTTGCCCTATCTTTAGATATGCTAGTCTAGAAATATATGTTGATAGGCTACAATCATAACCTATCTAGTTGATCTATTTCTATACAGGTACTTTAATATTGAAAATAAAATTGTTGTTTACGTTGATGCTTAAATTCTTTCAGGTTGCCAGATTGCTCGATTTGTGTACTCTTGATATGTCTAGTCTGGGGTTCACCTCGAGTATGATCGCAGCAACAGCTATGTGCTACATGATATCCCCTCAGTTGGCAACTCAGGTCTCAGGCTACTCGTCAGAAGATATCCAAGAATGCTATGACTGGATGGCAGCATTTGCAATCACAGTACACGAGATGGGGCCAGTACAGCTTAAGTCATTTAGTCAAGTGGCACAAGACGATATTCACAATATCCAAACACATTCTGCCGACCTTGATATTTTGGTGAGTACTGTACTTTGTAGGTTTATAATTAAATGTAATTCCTATCTAAAGATTGATTTTAATACTGGTAAAATTGGGTGATATTTTACCTGTGTAGGACATTTTTGGGAAAAATAGCTTATCTGTATATATATATATATATTGGAAAATAATAATAAATAAATTTTCTTTGCCATAGGAACGAGCACAGATCAGGTTGAGCCAGATCCGATCTTCTTCATCTCGTAATAGTCCGGAGTCATCAGGTTTATCGGTTGGAATGCTCACGCCTCCAAAAACAGATGAGAAAACCAAATTTTAAATTTAGATTTATTTTGGGGGTTAAAACTGAAATAGTTTAAGAAATGACATGTCATGTTTTCAGTCAGTCGATGACATTATTGTTTCGTATGAGATCTAAATGGATCGCTTAAATTTGTATGAGGTTTCTGAAGCTACAGAACGTGATTTATCATGTTATTGTTGATCCATTTAGATTGTTGGCCCATACTGGTCACAGTGTTTTAATGTCATGTGAACATTTTTATACATATCAGATAGGTACTACGGCCATGCTTATACATATCAAAAGCATTTCATGCTATATAGTAACTTAATATAAAAAATAGTTTTATTGTACTTGCTTTGCTCACTAATGTGCATGCTGTGCAACATTGTGTCTTATGAATGTTATTGGTTATCGTGTGTACAGTGACGACTTTTATGTGGGCAAGAATCTATATTGGGGAGGAGCATCAATGGCAATTTTTATACATAATTTTGCTCTATGCTGATTGAGCAATTTATTAACATTCAGAATTCTTCTGTTGAAGGCTTGTAAGGTTTTAATCATTCTTTATTTATGGTATTGTATATAATTTGATACGTAAAAGTATGCAATTGAATGAGGAATTGGTAAATAATTAAAACAGGTATAAAATTAAAGTTTCTTTGTGGCCGATATTAAGTAGTTGGCCATGCCATTGAGACAGGCTGTGTAAATACTGATGACTGTGCCTGGTAAAACAAATCTAGTCTTTTCCGTAAAGGGATACAGTTTATTGTTTTAGCGCCAAGTGCAATGGTGTTTCATACAAGTATGAATGCTCTCTTTCAGGGTTTTCCTTTGTAATTAATTTCTTTAGGAAATTGCTCTGCTCTTCTGAGTTGTTGGGTGCATTGTGTCAGCTTTTTATCGTATATGAAAATATACTAAAATGCTCGTTAATGGAAGGAATGTAATGATTACATGTCTGTGATGCTACAGGGCATTTTTTTTTTCAATATATAATCTCATTCATCTTGGAAGTAGGGCAGTGTCTTGCCCCTAATTACTCAATTGTGCCAACTAATGTAATATGGGATACAGGGGCATTATATATATCTTTTCTTCAAGTAAACTGTGCATTTTTCATTTTACATTTTCTTTGTATATTAGGTGAAACACTTGCAAAGATACATTGATTGTGTCGTGTGTCTCCTGCTGTTGCTGGCGTGTAACTTCTTAACATGAGCATGGATGAAAATGAGGCCCATTAACTTATTCTTTTCCATGGTAATATCAGAAGTTTAAATGAAATTTAACTTCATGGACTGTATTTAATAAATTATAATTGTTAAATTAATTTTACTGCAGTGCATTAATATGCTGTCTGGAAAACCTGAAGGTAAATAAAAAAAACTTTTTTACAATATTTTTGTTCATCCCTGAGAAACTGAGAATGATGTGTGAATTTATGTAGAGCTTTTATTAAAAGTAAATACTAATAATGATANTTAATATTAAAACCCTAATGTAAGACTATTAACAGTGAAATCTTCTAGTTATCAGCATATAGTTATTGAATGAAGTTGAGTGATGTGATTGTTTTGATTGTTGGCGCCGAAGGCGGCTAGTTTATTGTGCACCCAATACTCATCTGTGAGCGGTAGCGCAAAAGCATTACAGAGGGCACAAAAGGTCTTTATCAGACCTCATCTTAGATTATTACATTAACAATAACATCTATCATTCACACCTTATAGTTACAATGTCAGCTAGTTACAGAGTAAGTGCTATTTCAAGAGCTACATATTTACAGTAAGTCATCATACATTAATGGTAGGTCTTATCGCTAATACATAATAGTTTGACCAATGGGGATATTACAGAGTCATAGGGGAGCTTCTGTTTATTATTAGTTCTCACAGTACACTACTTGTTTCTGAATCTCATATGTCGTTTATCTACTGGAAGCGAAATGTGGATACAGTGCAAGGATTTCAGGTAATTTATCCATGGTAATAAGATAGGTTGCCATATCATACAGAGTGAGCTGATGGACATAATCCTGGCTTCATAAGAATGATGCCCGACAGTGTTTACACTTCGCAACTGAAGGCCCACAAACATGGTCGAACGCACAAAACACTTGACTGGCCAGTTTTTTGGGTAGACTCCTATTACATTTACTGTGTGATTGTTGTACTAATATATAATAATATGTATTTAGAGCAAACGTTTATCATGTAATATTTATTAATAAAAACAAAGTCAGCAGCTACACGCCTGTCTCTACATGTCTGGTATGTTAATTTTGGGCGCTCTTGTACTTGTGCGCTAGCTGGCGTTCACAACTGATCTCGCCTGCAAGGACTAGATTTAGTCAATCATAATGATAATAATGTGCATTTATTTAGGGAAATAAATTGTTGGGCCCACTCAGAAATAATCGAAACATTATAATAATTAATTTTTGTTGTATTAAAAATATAATAAAACCCATGGTTACTCTAAATATGAACACTAGAAAACCTTCAATACCACAGGGAAACTTCGCATCTACTGCAGATACATCGATAATATATACGTATGTGTGAAAACCCTCCTGGAATTGTCGCGATTAAAGGATCTACTTATCCGCAACTCAGTGCTTAACTTTACCCTTGAACTAGGCATCGATACTGCCCGAAACGCTGCGCGTACTAGTGGCTTTACGAGATTGTAAATATTGTACTATTCAATGTATTCTCACAAACAATTTGTACCTTCTTGTATATATGTAAATAAATAAATAAATAAATAAATGGTACACACCCTTTCCTCCATGTCTACGTGAGAACCTAAAGCAACTTTCACCATAGAAGATTATACTAAACACTGGAATGTGTATGAATGGTCAGACAGATATAAGAATAGTGTAATAAACGCAATTACACTCAGAGCCCTTACTCATTGTGCTGACTGGTATAAAATCTACAAGGAACTGGAAAGAAGCCTTCAAGTATTAGTAACACAAACTGAGAAGTCAACAACCATATCCGAAGATATTTAGAAAAATTGTATAACACGCTTTCCATAAAACTATTACAAATCCACTATGATCTCTTTTTAATGGCAAACTTTAGCTATTTTGTGTAACAACTGTTATAATCTTATACTTTTAATAATCATAGTAACCGAAATATTCATATTTTTATTTACAAGAGATGAAACAGAAAGTCATAAGCTAGATCTGTGTGTCGCTCCTGAACACGTCAGTAAGGAGACGGACTTTTAGCAAATACCTTCCTGTGATTGGCTGTTGCCAGGAATGCCAACACTCTCTATAATTAAATGAAAACTAAGAAATACGTCTTTTTGCACAACAATGTCTTTATTTCAAAGACAACCTCTTCGTTTTGTACAAGACAGAAATTTCCATCTAACTGAATAATCGAGTCCAATAAGAGAACGGAGCATTGTATCATCGATATTATTTGTGTGAGGCAACCCCACTGATGACGTCACAAGCTAGGTAGCCAGCCCATGTTTCTGTAACACTCGTTACATCCTCCAGTATTTAATTATCATTTTATTAATGCTTTTAAATACTTAACCATTTACTTTTTAGGTAGATTAAAGTTGAAGCAGAATGTCATAGGCAAGGATGGAGTGCTGAATAAAGATGATTTATTAAGTGGATGGAGCCTTTAGCTGATCCCTTCCTGTGATTGGCTGTTGTGTGAATGTCAACAAAGAGTTTCTACCAATGATATGCCATTGTTTATGCACCCCATACCTCTTGGGGGCGGAGCTAGGAACCTCCTACCCGAGCACAACAACCTGCCTTATGGGTTGCTGTTTGGCTATTTATAGTGCGTTGGAAAAAACTAGATGGCGTTAGTGGTATTTTGTGGGCTAATTTGTTATAAGTGTAATTTGATGTCAACAGATGGCGTAAGCTGTACCTTATGGCCACTGTTGACCTGCCAGTTGATAGTGTTCTCTTCTGCCAACAGATGGCATCAGCTGTATCATTATTACTTCCGAATTCCCTTTAAACACTGATCTACAAATCCCGTAGCTTATGATAAGCTTTTTATACTATTCTGGTATTAGATAACAATTAATTTTCTTTTATCTACTGTTGAGAATATCATTATATAACGTCTGCTTAGGATGTACTGTTTTTTGTTGAGATGGCCGTAATATTATTAAAACAACAAATGATGCATAAAATAACAGCATTTCAAACATAAAATACTTTGATTTATTGAAATTTGGTAGTGAATTCCAATCTAGGAATCTCCTATGACGGAACTGTTCTGTGTTCGCTTTAGCCGGGTATACTGTATATAATAGTTAATGATAAATCATTGTGTAGGGGACAGGCAGCCAGTGTATATATACATGTTAGGCTTATACCGGTCCCACAAAGGTGGAACTATGGAGTAAGACAGGGTGCTGCCGGGGCTGAACTTTATCACCCTTACAAGCACAATTTTTCGTTAAATCTTCACAAGGAAGAACAACTGTAAATGTTGGAATAGTTTATTACAACATACAAGCTAAAGAAAGCAGTTCAGAAACTGAGGAAATAAAGCTGCCGAAAAGAAACATTACAAAGTCCACTCATGCAGAGTGGTAGACATTCTGGCCAAAACAGGAATTTCACACTAATCTTAATGCTGATATGTTGATGTGATTATCATACTATAAAGTTGTTAAGGCAGGTTGCTTTAGTTCATTTATTATGCACCCCATACCCATCTTGTGGGCGGTAGTGGAAAGGGTTACAGAAGCACATAATGGGCTCAGGAACTGAACCCCACAATTTATTTAGCTAAGCAAGTTATAGTCTTGATGAACTAGTTACAAAATTCAATAGACATCGTCACATTAGGAAAGAATTTTTATTTATTTAATAGTATAAGGACAAATTAAAAGAACCTAACTTAATTTGAGTTGCTCACGTGGCCCCCAAAAATGAGGTGATATGATAAAATAACTATGCCCAAGATTACCATCATAGTGCCGTCGGGATGATGAGCAAATAACCTCGGCTACCATCATCTTTTGTACGGTCGTGATGGTCGAGTGGTTAAGGTACCAATTTTTAAGAAAGGAGATAGATCACTTGCGTCAAACTATCGGCCAATTAGCCTAACGTCTATTGTGGGAAAGTTACTTGAATCAATAATTGCAAATACAATTCGTCTTCATCTTGAAAAACATAAATTAATAAATGAGTCGCAACATGGTTTTACAAATGGCCGTTCATGTTTAACAAATTTGCTATCTTTTTATTCCAGCATAGTTGAGGCAGTTGATAGTGGTAAGGATTGTGATGTTGCGTACCTTGACTTTAGCAAAGCTTTTGATACAGTGCCACATGAAAGACTGATTAAAAAAAATAGAGGCTCATGGTATTGGGGGTGCTACACGAAACAATGGGTATAAATTGGATAAGTTTAGGTTTAGGAAAGACTTGGGTAAATACTGGTTCGGTAACAGGGTTGTTGATTTGTGGAACCAATTACCGCGTAACGTGGTGGAGGTGGGGTCCCTCGATTGTTTCAAGCGTGGGTTGGACATGTACATGAGTGGGATTGGGTGGTTATAGATAGGAGCTGCCTCGTATGGGCCAATAGGCCTTCTGCAGTTACCTTGTTCTTATGTTCTTATGTTATGTTCTTAAGGTCTCCTGTACACCAGTTGCATAGTGCTCCTGGCAGTATGGGTTCGAGTCACTTATGGGGTGTGAGTTTTCAGTTGCATATATGCCTGGGGACCACTCAGGCTTGTTCGCATATATATATATATATATATATATATATATATATATATATATATATATATATATATATATATATATATATATATATATATATATATATATATCATTTTTTTGCAGGCATAATTTTAGCATTGTATAGTGATCATCCTTCTCTCTATATCTTCATTACACAACTGAAGTTACACAAGCTTCAGCTTAGGAAGAAACGTGATATATATATTACCCAAATTAATGGATTTATAATCCAACCATTGTTAATGGTGGGAAGCCTGTTAGGCTTATCGAGGGTCACCTATAAGCCAACAACTGAGCCTTCCCAGGAGGCATCCTACAACAATACTGAACGGGATGAGAATAGCTTGAACCACCTCATCCCTCTGTGTGTATTTATACCTCAATAAACGTATTTCAGTTTTAATTCAATTTTTCACAACAGTTACGTAACTCCCAGATATCTATTTACTGTTGTGTGAACAGAGGTATTGGGTGTAAGGAAATACGTGCACGGGAATCGAACTTTGTGTGTGTGTGTGTTCCGTTGGTGTCAGTAATAAGTATGATAAGTTTTTGTCCCCAGCTGAGTGTGATGCAGGTGCAATGGCGGTTTGTCGGAGAGGCGCCGTCTGGGGCTGATATACACCCTCCTACACATGAAGTTTACACTCTAAACCCTAGAACTTATTTCCCATGCATCAGTGCATACGTTTTACCCCTGTTTTATTTAACCCTTGAAGTATAAGATTCGAACAGCAGTGGACAGGTGTAACAGGTGCGGAAGTCGTTGCAGGAAGGGCTGGCAGTGTGTGTGTTGCCATCCCGTCATTCACGTAACTTTTCCTGCCTCTCCATTCCTGCTTCGGTAAAAATACATTCGAGCATTTATTTGTCCTTGTTAAGCGCATGTTTAATACAGAGTAGATTTAATACAAGAAAAATATTCTTTGGGTTAAGAGAGAGGCGGGAGATATGAAGTGTGTGACGGTGATGGTCTGGTGGAGGGGGTGGGGCCCGGGACATCCGGAGTGAAGGTGTAGGCGCCATCCAGATGTCTTGAATGTCAGGCGGGCCGGGCTTGTCAGCCTCCTTTCCCGCCAAGAATTTTCCTTCCCGCCAAGTACTCATCCGCTTTTCACAATTCCCTGAAAAATTGGATTTCCTCCAAGGCTCTTGGTTTTTTTTTTCACTATAGAGTTTAACGACCTTTTTCGGAGCATAAGTTGTTTCTATTGTAATGTAATTTTTTTAATGCTATAGTTTTCAAACATTGCTTTATTATTATTATTCAGAAAATTACGTGATTATATAATAATTGTGCGGGTTTTGTTTTGTCGCAACCAAGGCATTGTAACTTAGTAATACTACTACTACTACTACTAATAATAATAATAATAATAATAATACAGTAATAATATACAAGAAAAGAGGAAGACAGGAACCAGTGTACTACATCATGTCACTTACAGATTCCTTGCAAGTTCTTGGAGGCATAAAAAGAGAGGTACTTCAGAAAAAAATGTACTTTATCACGAGTACAAACATATCTTCAGTGAAAGTAAATTGTGTCGAACGAATGTTGCATCAAGCGTAGGTTAAGATTATTTTAAGAGTATGTATTTGATTTGTTTCAAGCGCAGATTAGGAAGGTTTCAAGCGTAGGCTAGGAATGTTTCAAGCGTAGGTTAGTGTGCTTCAAACTTAGGTTAGACATATGTGAATGTTTGATTGGATATAAACAGGAGTTGCCTTGCATGGGCCAGTAACTCTTCTGCAGTGTTTGTATTTGTGTGTTCTGATCTTCCTATCAGAGCTGAACGAGTGACATTGACAACACAGAATGGAGGACAGAGACTGTCTATCTCTGAAAGCAAGTGAAATGACCAACAAGAAAACATTGTCGAAGCGAGCTCAATAAGCAACTTCAAAACGAAATGCAAGAAACGTTTGGTTTAGTTAATTTATTATACACCCCATACCCATCCTGTGGGGTGGTGGTTGATCCCATACCCAACCTGTGGGTGGTGGTTGACCTCATACCCATCCTGTGGGTGGTGGTTGATCCCATACCCATTCTGTGGGCGGTAGTTGACCTCATACCCATCCTGTGGGTGGTGATGCTCCCATACCCATTCTGTGGGCGGTAGTTGACCTCATACCCATCCTGTGAGTGGTGGTTGACCTTGCATACCCATCCTGAGGGCGGTGGTGGACCTCATCCCATCGTACACATCCCGTGGGTGGTAATGGACTCCATACACATTGAGAGGTAATGCATCCCATACCAATTCTGTGGGTGGTAGTGGAAAGATTACAGAAGCATATAATTGGCTTAGGAATTGAACCCCAAACTGAATTTAGCTAAGTAAGTCTTGATAAGCTATCTACACAATTTTATATATAATATCAACAATGGATTCGAAAACGACTCGAGGCTAAGCAACTTCCATTTGCGGTGAGGTTATTTCATAATTGATTTGCCTATTATGCACACCATCCCCTATCCAGTAGGCTATGGTGGAAAGGTTACAATCACCCGTATGCTTTACCTGTAGTCGGCAAAACGAGGATATTTGACTAAAAATTTTGGTAGAAAATCATTTGAATGAAAGAACATCTCGGTGAGTACACGGAGACACTGCTTAGACCGGCCTAAGATAAGTCTAGACAAGATGATTCTGAAGCATAATCCATGGTGAACATTCATCATTAAATGAATGTGTAAAACTTGCGTAAAGGAGGAAATGTATATGTTTATCTCTCAGAATGTTCGGTAATATGTTTATTGTTTGTGATGTGTGTCTATGTATGTATTAACACGATGTACTGAACGGGGTGAGAATAGCTTGAGCTACCTCATCCCTTTGTGTGTATTTTACTTCAATAAACTTATTTAAATTTCAGTGTGTAAAAGATGGCGTAGTGTGCTCGGAGGTGTCGGAGATTACCTTAATGAGGAAAGGTGTGTAACACTACAACTCACGAATTAGATCGTTCACGGAGTACTCACGTCTCACCTGGGATTCCTGCCCGCTGTCTTATCTAAGGCTAGTAGATAAAATCCAAGAGAGGGTTTGACGTGGAGACTCTCCGACACACAAGAGATGCTTGCTGGTTCGTGCGGATAATTTACACCCTATAAAATTCATTCCGCTGAGCCTCTCTGCAACTCCCTGAACAACTGCCATAAGAGCTATCACGTGTGACTGTCAGATAGATGCTCTCTTTTGAAATAACAGTAAATATCGATTTTTGTAAACATACAAACTTTGGAAGATAGTTTTAGCGGCGGACTGGCGACCATAACATATAACTAGCGACCACAACATATAACTAGCGACCACAACATATAACTGGCGACCACAACATATAACTGCGCGCGACCACAACATATAACTAGCGACCACACAACATATAACTAGCGACCACAACATATAACTGGCGGCCACAACATATAACTGGCGGCCACAACATATAACTAGCGACTGTAACATGGCCAGTAAATGTATTTAGAGGGAGGGGTTATGTGTGTTGGGGGTCATAGTGGACAAGAGCTTCATCGCACCTGTTCTGCCACACCTGCTGCTCCTCCATATCCTGTCGCCGTGACCATCGTGAACCCTTCACATGCACAGCAGAAGACCCCTCACGCCTAAGTCGTTTGTGAATGCAACTGCAATGGTTATAACAGACTGTATAAAGGCAGGACTCGCATCTTTGATCACCTAATTGGTTAATCAGTTGTCATAGATCGTCTAATTATCAAAACCACTTAACTGGCTCCCAGGGGCGCCATCTGATCAGCTTTTCTGTTGCTACTGGGATCGAACCCTATCCCCCTCCCCCCCTACTTATTACCACCCATCCTCCATGGCGACTCTGGAGGCATATGTATAAAATATGAGCTGTTGCGCACACAAAGGTTCTGCTGGACTATTGCTATTCTAAAGGGCATACACAAAATTGCAACACCCTAGCGTAGCCTAATATATGATTTGTCCATTGGTCGGAGACCGATGTCTGTCTGTTACGTTTGTCTAGGTCCCTATTCCAACGACAAGCCTTCACCAGGCTGCAACCCACAACAGTCGTCTCACTCCTAGGCAGCTATTTACTGCTAGGCGAGCACAGGCATCGAATGTAAAGAAACGTGTACAATATACTCAGTCTTAGTGGTATACATGTATACATATAGGTAATAAATATATGTATTACATATACTAAGCCTAGGAGAGGATAGGTTAGGCTTTGCATTTCTCGGATCCTTCACAATGTTATTTGTTAAAAACGTGGACATTTTTTTAGGGAAGAGGTGAGGGGGGGGGGATTGCCATGGTCCACTTTTTATACATGTGGCTATATATGTTATCATTATTGGAGGACACATTGTTTTAACGCTGCTAATTATGTAGGGAAGAGTAATCTTGTTTTGACTGTTCTGAAATTAGTAATTTGTTTTTCCACCTTTTAGTCAGACTTACAAAATCATATGTTTCATAGTAAATTCATATGTTTCATTATTGGTAAAGATCTTGTTTTTGTTTATCTTAGGATTTGTTTTTACATTGGCTGGTTTTTCGCATAGCCTTTGTTTCATATTGGATTTATTACACTTATAACCCAGTTGAACTTGTGGTTATAAAACAAGACGCAACAGCATGAACCTTTGACCTTGATATGTAGAGTACAGGACTAAAGTAAACTCATAGTGTATACGCACCGAGTCGCGCTCCTCCCAACCCGTCCTCTTCAACACCACATACATAAATATGATACACATACATTTTAACCTATCAAAACCCCCTCAACTGACGTACTAAAAATCATAGCTGCTCGCAAAATTTACGTAATGTCCCCGCTTTCTGTTCGTAGGTTTTTGGTTAGGTTAGGTTCGGGCAGTTTAGTACATCGGTTTAGTGACGTTGGGAACGCAGAGGCAGCCCGTCCTTTTGAACTTTCACAACGTTACTAGACTAATGTAATTGTTTGTTAATTTTACTCAATTTTTTTGTAATAAGATGGTATTATGAATAATAATAATAATAATAATAATAATAATAATAATAATAATAATAATAATAATATTAATAAAACACACAACTATTGGGCCTTTTCTTCATTTTCATTCAAGCACTACGATATTGTAGTAGGCTTGATTACTAAGTTAGATTACTAAGTTAAATTACTAAGTTAGAGTTACTCTAATAAAGCCACTAATATGAATAGTGTTTCGGAATTCTAACCACTAACCAACTTCATGATGATATTGCCCCCGTAAATTTTTTTTAAAATAGAAAGTAAACTTGGGTGAGCAGGCTCCCCGCAGACTTGTATCCCAGAGAGGATAATCAGACAACCTATTTACCTACGATTTAAAGGTCTGCCTCTGGTGTTTATTGACATATAGATGGCTGGTATCTGAACATGGTAAACATTTACTGCTACCTTAGCAAACGAGCTGATTAGTTCCAGGAGAGGGTTAGAGGATATTAACAAATAAGTAACCTACACAACGATTTACCAACAAGACATTAAATTAACGATATTTGTAAGGGAAA
Organism: Procambarus virginalis; assembly: GCA_020271785.1. NCBI lineage: Eukaryota > Metazoa > Arthropoda > Malacostraca > Decapoda > Cambaridae > Procambarus > Procambarus virginalis. The sequence continues at coordinate 2,808,679 of WNGS01163731.1, forward strand.
ACTGTAGATCATTAATCACCAGGCAGAACAGGTAAGCATAGGACCACTGGCTCTTCACACCTGATAGTCAGGTCTAGACAAATGCGATATTGGTCACGGAGTCAATCCGTGTGAGGTCAGTTGAACTCCCGGTTGCAATTCTTTTAACCATGTCGTAGCACATTCGATTAAGGCGCGTCTGGGATCCTCTGGGACGTAGGTTCGAACCCTCGTCACGGCCCTTGTGGATTTGTTCATCTATATGTAAATCTGCGTAGGGTGAGCGCCATGCCCGCGCTCACATCTGGAATTGTTGTTATATAGATAATATATTATGTTGTTTCATGTGGGGGGAAGGATCACGTATAATTTATCCAGCGGGCAAGGTTAACGGGGAGCCCGCATAGAAACCCTCCCCATGCTCGGACAGGATCGAATATCCTATAGTCTGGTCCTAGACTATCCCGATCAACCATAAAACCCACCTACACTTCTCCTTGTCTCTGTCTTCCTGTCTCGTCTCTGTCTTTCTGTCTCGTCTCTTGTCTCTCTCTGCTCTGTCTCTCTCTCTCTCTCTTCCCCTCTCCTCACTCTCT
>WNGS01163731.1:2821183-2840413 GCA_020271785.1 Procambarus virginalis
TTAGGTGTACTAATGTACTGGTACAATATCTGCTTATTTTTACAGTACTGGAAATATAGCAGATATTTCAATATTATACTTTTTTATGTAGGTTGGTACAGTTGTAATATTCAACAAATGAATAACAAGTACAGTAATGTATCTGTTCCAGTATTACCTTTTTTACAGTAAGAGTTTTGCTATTGGCCAATAAGACTGTACCAGTATTGGTCCACCCTTAGGTACAGCCCAATACAAATAACAAGTAGACTTACCTCCAGCATTTTGAGGAGGAACTCAAACACCTGCGAGGCATTAACATTTTGCTTGGTTACTGCAGCAACCCAGATGTTGGCACGCTGAAAATAAAATGGGAACAACAAATTTATTCACTACAAATCAAGCTTGCTAGTCTATCAGTAACATTGTTGGCAAAATATATTAGCACTGGTATCGGATCAAGTTCTCACCTTTATGTGAAAGAAACTGGTACGTGCAATATTAGTGACTGGGGAGCGAACTTGTTGCCGAGCATGGATCACATTCACTCTGAATGCATCCACTGCATTACGCCCAATGTCATCTCGGTATACACGGGATATAAGCACCTCCCCCTTATGGTTATATATGAAGAGACCACCCAACATCTTGGAGGTCCTGAAAAAAAATGCATAAGTGATTACGCATGCTAATCACATTACATTCTAATGCATAAAGTGATTATGATAATATTACATGGAGTTAAAACCATTTCTGACACTACTGCATTGTATATTTTTAATGATAAATTTCTAATGGTAAATAAGTTAGCCTAAGTGGTCACCCAACCAGTTACTGACCCACACCCAAATGTTTAATGGCTTTATAAAATATATTTACTATAAATACATTGTAATCAGACCCAATGTAAAACTATATTAATTATATTATAATCATCCACTGCGCTATGTCAGAGGAATATTGGCTCTTCTATTTACTTGATGTTCAAGTCGTAAACATCAACTATGTTATCTTCTCCCATGTACGCTTTAACAAATAAATATTTGGTCTAACGTTTGAGTCGATAACTAAAACATCTGGAATTTCCTGCTAGAAGATCAATGGCTCGCCAATAACGTCCAACCCACCTTTCTCCACCAGAACCGCAGGTTGACCAACCAAACGTTCAGTGGTTCTCTGGCAACGAGTGCGGAGGCACGAGAACAACCTCACCCACTCACAACTGAACCACAATTTAATGGTAAAACTGACAGTTCTGCCCCACTCTACCCGAGGGTGTAAACATTAACTTGATGCTCCAATTTCTCCCTTACACAGCCACCTGCCCATCAAGATACCACGAATTAACATAATATAGACACCGGGGTATCCTATATATGATGTACAAAAGTCAAGAGAAGCGACGAACCTTAATTAACGTGAAAAATGAGAGGTTAGAGTGCCATGGTCTGAGGCACCGGGGGGCGGATCAATCCTGGGTCAGCGTCTGCCTCAGCCCCGCCCGCATCCACCTCAACATTTTCTTATAATAATACTAATATATTATTGACACCAAATGACCATCATACTGAAAGAGATTCTCATTTATAATAATTGTTTCAATATAAATTGTGTTTATATATATTTTTAGTCACGTACTGTTGTTCCAACCAAAGTTTAGTTTAGTTCATTTATTATGCACCTCATACCCATCTTGTGGGCGGTAGTGGAAAGGGTTACAGAGGCACATAATGGGTTCAGGGACTGAACCCCACAATACATTTAGCTAAGCAAGTTATAATCTTGATGTAACTTGCTTAGCTAAATGAATTGTGGGGTTCAGTCCCTGAACCTGTTCCAACCAAATTTATGAAATTTCACATGTTATAGTGTAGCGAGATGAGAGAGCTGAAGGCAACTTATGATTGTATAATTACAAAACTACCTACAGAAAACACTCTACATGTATATTGTGATGGGTCAGTAGCTAGGGATGGGAAGGCAGGATGTGGAGTCTTGATCAGGGAGTACACTGACATCGGCACTGTAGATACTGTTATTGGACGCTGCTTAACTGACAATGTCTCTTCAACGCAGGCTGAACTCCAAGGTGTATTAGCAGGATTACAGGAAGTAGTCAAATGTGGTAAAAATGCCTGCTTCTTTATTGACAGCAGAGGAGCGTTAGTCTTTAAATAGCAGACGCCCAGTATACCAGAATATTGTGATAGAGTGTAGAGAGAATGTTAAGAAATTAGAAAAAACTGGGTATAAAGTAAGATTCATGTGGATCCCTTCACATGTGGGAATACTGTTGAATGAGGTAGTTGATGACATAGCGAAGAGAGCCACGGAAAAAAATCTTGTTGATGTTGTATGTCAGTTAACCTTGAAACAAATAAAAACAAGAATCAAGATGATCTAAGAGGGTGAAGAAATGATGAAGAGAATGGCAATGGTGGACAGTAGTAACACACTTAAGCATTATTCAATAATAAATACAAATTCGTCCTTCACTTATGGTAAAGGAAAGTCTACTTGGAAGGATTCAATTTACATGAGATTAAGATTAGGATACAAATATATCTGGCAATACAGTACTGTTGATGTCAGTGAAAAAGATAAGGAGTGTAAATTATGTAGTATGCCGCACGCCCACACCTTAGAACATCTTGTATTAGAGTGTCAACTTATTGATAACTATAGAAATAAGGAAATAAAAAGTGTACCACATCAAATTGTTTGATGTGTGATAATGGTATGATAGACAGTATACTTAGGAGCTACAAGAATTTTGCCCCAAGAGTGTAACAATTATAAGCTGTACTTACATCATTAACCTGCAATGTTAAATGGGATTCTTGTAATGTTATCTGTCTATTTGTATTCACTGAATTTGTGCGCCCCTTGAGGGACTTGAAGTAGAGGGGGGGTAGAAATAGTCTAAGCTACTCTATCCCTTTGAGCTGTATTTCTTGCTTATCTCAATAAACATACTTGAACTTGAACCTGAACTTGAGGTGAGAACCTAAAACAACTTTCACCACAGAAGATTATACTAAACACTGGAATGTGTATGAATGGTCAGACAGATATAAGAATAGTGTAATAAACGCAATAATACTCAGAACCCTTACTCATTGTGCTGACTGGTATAAAATCTACAAGGAACTGGAAAGAAGTCTTCAAGTTTTAGGAACACAAATTGAGAAGTCAACAACCATATCAGAAGATATTTAGAAAAATTGTATAACACGCTTTCCATAAAACTATTACAAAATCCACTATGATCTCTTTTTTTGTGGCAAACTTTAGCTATATTGTGTAACAACTGTTATAATCTCATACTTTTAATAATCATTGTAACCGAAATATTCATATTTTTTATATACAAGAGATGAAACAGAAAGTCATAAGCTAGATCTGTGTGTCGCTCCTGAACACGTCAGTAAGGAGACGGACTTTTAGCAAATACCTTCCTGTGATTGGCTGTTGCCAGGAATGCCAACACTCTTTCTATAATTAAATGAAAACTAAGAAATACGTCTTTTTGTACAACAATATCTTTATTTCAAACACAACCTCTTCGTTTTGTACAAGACAGAAATTTCCATCTAACTGAATAATCGAGTCCATAACTGAGCATTGTATCATCGATATTATTGTGTGAGGCAACTCCCACTGATGACGTCACAAGCTAGGTAGCCAGCCCATGTTTCTGTAACACTCGTTACATTCTGCAGTATTTAATTATCATTTTATTAATACTTTTAAATACTTAACCTTCACTTTTTAGGTAGATTAAAGTTGAAGCAGAATGTCATAAGCAAGGATGGTGTGCTGAATAAAGATGATTATTAAGTGGATGGAGCCTTTAGCTGATCCCTTCCTGTGATTGGCTGTTGTGTGAATGTCAACAAAGAGTTTCTACCAATGATATGCCATTGGTTATGCCCCATACCATCTGTGGGCGGAGCTTGGAACCTCCTACCCGAGCACAACAACCCACCTTATGGGTTGCTGTTTGGCTATTATAGTGCGTTGGAAAAAAACTAGATGGCGTTAGTGGTATTTTGTGGGTAATTTGTTATAAGTGTAATTTGATGTCAACAGATGGCGTAAGCTGTATCTTATGGCCACTGTTGACCTGCCAGTTGATAGTGTTCTCTTCTGCCGACAGATGGCATCAGCTGTATCATTATTACTTCCGAATTCCTTTAAACACTGATCTACAAATCCCGTAGCTTATGATAAGCTTTTATACTATTCTGGTATTAGATAACAATTAATTTTCTTTTATCTACTGTTGAGAATATCATTATATAACGTCTGCTTAGGATGTACTGTTCTTTGTTGAGATGGCCGTAATATTATTAAAACAACAAATGATGCATAAAATAACAGCATTTCACAATAAAAATACTTTGATATATTGAAATTTGGTAGTGAATTCCAATCTAGGAATCTCCTATGACGAAACTGTACTGTGTTCGCTTTAGCCGGGCATACTGTATATAATAGTTAATGATAAATCATTGTGTAGGGGACAGGCAGCCAGTGTATATATACATGTTAGGCTTATACCGGTCCCACAAAGGTGGAACTATGGAGTAAGACTGGGTGCTGCCGGGGCTGAACTTTATCACCCTTACAAGCACAATTTTTTGTTAAATCTTCACAAGGAAGAACAACTGTAAATGTTGGAATAGTTTATTACAACATACAAGCTAAAGAAACCAGTTCAGAAACTGAGGAAATAAAGCTGCCGAAAAGAAACATTACAAAGTCCACTCATGCAGAGTGGTAGACATTCTGGCCAAAACAGGAATTTCACACTATCTTAATGCTGATATGTTGATGTGATTATCATACTATAAAGATGTTAAGGCAGGTTGGTTTAGTTCATTTATTATGCACCCCATACCCATCTTGTGGGCGGTAGTGGAAAGGGTTACAGAGGCACATAATGGGCTCAGGGACTGAACCCCACAATTTATTTAGCTAACTAAGCAAGTTACAGTCTTGATGAACTAGTTACAAAATTCAATAGACATCGTCACATTAGGAAAGCCTTTTTATTTATTAAATAGTATAAGGACAAATTAAAAGAACCTAACTTAATTTGAGTTGCTCACGTGGCCCCCAAAAATGAGGTGATTTGATAAAATAACTATGCCCAAGATTACCTTCATAGTGCCGTCGGGATCATGGGCAAATAGCCTCGGCTATCATCATCTTTTGTACGGTCGTGATGGTCGAGTGGTTAAGGTCTCCTGTACACCAGTTGCATAGTGCTCCTGGCAGTATGGGTTCGAGTCACTTATGAGGTGTGAGTTTTCAGTTGCATATATGCCTGGGGACCATTCAGGCTTGTTTGCATATATATATATATATATATATATATATATATATATATCAATACCTGTTTAATATTAAACCCTAATGTTAGACTATTAACAGATATAATCTTCTAGTTAACTGGCATATAGTTATTGAATGAAGTTGAGTGATGTGATGGACATAATCCTGGCTTCATAAGAATGATGCCCGACAGTGTTTACACTTCGCAACTGAAGGCCAACAAACATGGTCGAACGCACAAAACACTTGAGTGTGGCCAGTTTTTGGGTCGACTCCTATTACATTTATTGTGTGATTGTTGTACTAATATATAATATGTATTAAGAGCAAACGCTTAACATGCAATAATTATTAATAAAAAGAAAGTCAGAAGCTACACACCTGTCTCTACATGTCTTATTTTCCCTTAATTCCCTGTAACCTACCTTACCCCTATATTGTCAACCATTGTTTTTTTAAACAACGCTGTTTGTCGACCTAATTCTATTTGTGCTGCTTTTTCTGCCATGTTCCCCCTTTTGTATTTGTATTTTATTTGTTCTTAACACATTTTATACTTTAATCTTAATTAGTATTAAGTTTTAGTCCTTAATGTTTTTCCTTCCCGAAACGCTTTGCGTAATGGTGGCTTTAGGCATTGTATGTACTAGCTCTATCTATAAATCTATCATTTTTTGAAAACCTCTTGTATGTATGTACTTTACCTGAATAAACATTTATTTATTTGTTTATATATTTATTTATGTGTTAATTTTGGGCGCTCTTGTACTTGTGCGCTAGCTGGCGTTCACAACTGATCTCGCCTGCAAGGACTAGATTTAGTCAATCATAATGATAATAATGTGCATTTATTTAGAAAAATAAATTTTTGGGCCCACTCAGAAATAATGGGCCTCAGAAATAATCCAAACATTATAATAATTAATTTTTGTTGTATTAAAAATATAAATAAAACCCATGGTTAATCTAAATATGAACACTAGAAAACCTTCAATACCACCGGGAAACTTCGCATCTACTGCAGATACATCGATAATATATACGTATGTGTGAAAATCCTCCTGGAATTGTCGCGATTAAAGGATCCACTTATCCGCAACTCAGTGCTTAACTTAACCCTTGAACTAGGCATCGATACTGCCCGAAACGCTGCGCGTACTAGTGGCTTTACGAGATTGTAAATACTGTACTATTCAATGTATTCTCACAAACAATTTGTACCTTCTTGTATATATATAAATAAATAAATAAATAAAAAATAAATGGTACACACCCTTTCCTCCATGTCTACGTGAGAACCTAAAACAACTTTCACCACAGAATATTATGTTAAACACTGGAATGTGTATGAATGGTCAGACACATGTAAGAATAGTGTAATAAACGCAATTATACTCAGAGGCCTTACTCATTGTTCTGACTGGTATAAAATCTACAAGGAACTGGAAAGAAGCCTTCAAGTATTAGGAACACATATTGAGAAGTCAACAACCATATCCGAAGATATTTAGAAAAATTGTATAACACGCTTTCCATAAAACTATTACAAAATCCACTATGATCTCTTTTTAATGGCAAACTTTAGCTATTTTGTGTAACAATTGTTATAATCTCATACTTTTAATAATCATAGTAACCGAAATATTCATATTTTTTATATACAAGAGATGAAACAGAAAGTCATAAGCTAGATCTGTGTGTCGCTCCTGAACACGTCAGTAAGGAGACGGACTTTTAGCAAATACCTTCCTGTGATTGGCTGTTGCTGGGAATGCCAACACTCTTTCTATAATTAAATGAAAACTAAGAAATACGTCTTTTTGCACAACAATATCTTTATTTCAAAGACAACCTCTTCGTTTTGTACAAGACAGAAATTTCCATCTAACTGAATAATCGAGTCCAATAAGAGAACTGACCATTGTATCATTGATATTATTTGTGTGAGGCAACCCCCACTGATGACGTCACAAGCTAGGTAGCCAGCCCATGTTTCTGTAACACTCGTTACATCCTGCAGTATTTAATTATCATTTTATTAATACTTTTAAATACTTAACCATTTACTTTTTAGGTACATTAAAGTTGAAGCAGAATGTCATAAGCCAGGATGGTGTGCTGAATAAAGATGATTTATTAAGTGGATGGAGCCTTTAGCTGATCCCTTCCTGTGATTGGCTGTTGTGTGAATGTCAACAAAGAGTTTCTACCAATGATATGTCATTTATTATGCACCCCATACCATCTGTGGGCGGAGCTAGGAACCTCCTACCCGAGCACAACAACCCACCTTATGGGTTGCTGTTTGGCTATTTATAGTGCGTTGGAAAAAAACTAGATGGCGTTAGTGGTATTTTGTGGGCTAATTTGTTATAAGTGTAATTTGATGTCAACAGATGGCGTAAGCTGTACCTTATGGCCACTGTTGACCTGCCAGTTGATAGTGTTCTCTTCTGCCAACAGATGGCATCAGCTGTATCATTATTACTTCCGAATTCCCTTTAAACACTGATCTACAAATCCCGTAGCTTATTATAAACTTTTATACTATTCTGGTATTAGATAACAATTGATTTTCTTTTATCTACTGTTGAGAATATCATTATATAACGTCTGCCTAGGATGTACTGTTTTTTTGTTGAGATGGCCGTAATATTATTAAAACAACAAATGATGCATAAAATAACAGCATTTCAAACATAAAATACTTTGATATATTGAAATTTGGTAGTGAATTCCAATCTAAGAATCTCCTATGACGATACTGTACTGTGTTCGCTTTAGCCGGGCATACTGTATATAATAGTTAATGAATTCATTGTGTAGGGGACAGGCAGCCAGTGTATATATACATGTTAGGCTTGTACCGGTCCCACAAAGGTGGAACTATGGAGTAAGACTGGGTGCTGCCGGGGCTGAACTTTATCACCCTTACAAGCACAATTTTTTGTTAAATCTTCACAGGAAGAACAACTGTAAATGTTGGAATAGTTTATTACAACATACAAGCTAAGGAAACCAGTTCAGAAACTGAGGAAATAAAGCTGCCGAAAAGAAACATTACAAAGTCCACTCATGCAGAGTGGTAGACATTCTGGCCAAAACAGGAATTTCACACTAATCTTAATGCTGATATGTTGATATGATTATCATACTATAAAGATGTTAAGGCAGGTTGGTTTAGTTCATTTATTATGCACCCCATACCCATCTAGTGGGCGGTAGTGGAAAGGGTTACAGAGGCACATAATGGGCTCAGGGACTGAACCCCACAATTTATTTAGCTAACTAAGCAAGTTACAGTCTTGATGAACTAGTTACAAAATTCAATAGACATCGTCACATTAGGAAAGCCTTTTTATTTATTAAATAGTATAAGGACAAATTAAAAGAACCTAACTTAATTTGAGTTGCTCACGTGGCCCCCAAAAATGAGGTGATTTGATAAAATAACTATGCCCAAGATTACCATCATAGTGCCGTCGGGATCATGGGCAAATAGCCTCCGCTACCATTATCTTTTGTCCGGTTCGTGATGGTCGAGTGGTTAAGGTCTCCTGTACACCAGTTGCATAGTAGTCCTGGCAATATGGGTTCGAGTCACTTATAAGGTGTGAGTTTTCAGTTGCATATATGCCTGGGGACCATTCCGACTTGTTTGCATTTGTGTTTCTCACGTGTGCCCCAAAGAATGAGGTGATTTGAGAAAATACTATGCCCAAGATTACTATCAGAGTGTCGGCGAGCTGATGGGCAAATAGCCTTGGCTACCATCAGCTTTTGTCCGGTCGTGATGGTCGAGTGGATAAGGTGCCCTGTACACCAGTTGCATAGTGCTCCTGGCAGTATGGGTTCGAGTCACTTCTGGGGTGTGAGTTTCAGTTATATATACTCTATATATATATATATATATATATATATATATATATATATATTATGTATATCTATATATATATATATATATATATATATATATATATATATATATATATATCTGAAAACTCACACCCCAGAAGTGACTCGAACCCATACTCCCAGGAGCGACGCAACTGGTATGTACAGGGATGCCTTAAACCACTTGACCATCACGACCGGACATAAGGAAGTGATAGCCGCGGCTATATGAACCACTTCCCCGCCGGCACCTGGATGGTTATCTTGGGCATAGCATTTTATCAAATCACCCATTTTTTGGGGCAACACGTGAGGAACACAAATGCAAACAAGCCTGAATGGTCCCCAGGACTAGATACAACTGAAAACTCACACCCCAGAAGTGACTCGAACCCATACTCCCAGGAGCAACGCAACTGGTATGTACAGGGATGCCTTAAACCACTTGACTAGTCCTGGGGACCATTCAGGCTTGTTTGCATATATATATATATATATATATATATATATATAATATATATATTATATATATATATATATATATATATATATATATATATATATATATATTATAATATTAAACCCTAATGTAAGACTGTTAACAGCTATAATCTTCTAGTTAACAGGCATATAGTTATTGAATGAAGTTGAGTGATGTGATGGACATAATCCTGGCTTCATAAGAATGATGCCCGACAGTGTTTACACTTCGCATCTGAAGGCCCACAAACATGGTCGAACGCACAAAACACTTGACTGGCCAGTTTTTGGGTAGACTCCTATTACATGTGCTGTGTGATTGTTGTACTAATATATAATAATATGTATTAAGAGCAAACGTTTATCATGTAATATTTATTAATAAAAACAAAGTCAGCAGCTACACGCCTGTCTCTACATGTCTGGTATGTAATTTTGGGTGCTCTTGTACTTGTGCGCTAGCTGGCGTTCACAACTGATCTCTCCTGCAAGGACTAGATTTAGTTAATCATAATGATAATAATGTGCATTTATTTAGGGAAATAAATTGTTGGGCCCACTCAGAAATAATGGGCCTCAGAAATAATCGAAACATTATAATAATTAATTTTGTTGTATTAATTAAAAATATAAATAAAACCCATGGTTACTCTAAATATGAACACTAGAAAACCTTCAATACCACAGGGAANTCTTTATTGACAGCAGAGGAGCGTTAGTCTTTAAATAGCAGACGCCCAGTATACCAGAATATTGTGATAGAGTGTAGAGAGAATGTTAAGAAATTAGAAAAAACTGGGTATAAGTAAGATTCATGTGGATCCCTCACATGTGGGAATACTGTTGAATGAGGTAGTTGATGACATAGCGAAGAGAGCACGGAAAAAATCTTGTTGATGTTGTATGTCAGTTAACCTTGAAACAAATAAAAACAAGAATCAAGATGATCTAAGAGATTGGATGATCTAAGATGATCTAATGATTTGGCTAAATTTTGGTAGCAGATCATTTTGAATGAAATAGATATTTAGAAAAATTGTATAACACGCTTTCCATGAAACTATTACAAAATCCACTATGATCTCTTTTTAATGGCAAACTTTAGCTATTTTGTGTAACAACTGTTATAATCTCATACTTTTAATAATCATAGTAACCGAAATATTCATATTTTTTATATACAAGAGATGAAACAGAAAGTCATAAGCTAGATCTGTGTGTCGCTCCTGAAGACGTCAGTAAGGAGACGGACTTTTAGCAAATACCTTCCTGTGATTGGCTGTTGCTGGGAATGCCAACACTCTTTCTATAATTAAATGAAAACTAAGAAATACGTCTTTTTGCATGACAATATCTTTATTTCAAACACAACCTCTTCGTTTTGTACAAGACAGAAATTTCTATCTAACTAAATAATCGAGTCCAATAAAAAAACTGAGCATTGTATCATCGATATTATTTGTGTGAGGCAACCCCACTGTTGACGTCACAAGCTAGGTAGCCAGCCCATGTTTCTGTAACACTCGTTACATTCTGCAGTATTTAATTATTATTTTATTAATGCTTTTAAATGCTTAACCATTTACTTTTTAGGTAGATTAAAGTTGAGCAGAATGTCATAAGCAAGGATGGTGTGCTGAATAAAGATGATTTATTAAGTGGATGGAGCCTTTACCTGATCCCTTCCTGTGATTGGCTGTTGTGCGAATGTCAACAAAGAGTTTCTACCAATGATATGTCATTGGTTATGCGCCCCATACCATCTGTGGGCGGAGCTTGGAACCTCCTACCCGAGCACAACAACCCGCCTTATGGGTTGCTGTTTGGCTATTTATAGTGCGTTGGAAAAAAACGAGATGGCGTTAGTGGTATTTTGTGGGCTAATTTGTTATAAGTGTAATTTGATATCAACAGATGGCGTAAGCTGTACCTTATGGCCACTGTTGACCTGCCAGTTAATAGTGTTCTCTTCTGCCAACAGATGGCATCAGCTGTATCATTATTACTTCCGAATTCCCTTTAAACACTGATCTACAAATCCCGTAGCTTATGATAAGCTTTTATACTATTCTGGTATTAGATAACAATTAATTTTCTTTTATCTACTGTTGAGAATATCATTATATAACGTCTGCTTAGGATGTACTGTTCTTTGTTGAGACGGCCGTAATATTATTAAAACAACAAATGATGCATAAAATAACAGCATTTCAAACATAAAATACTTTGATTTATTGACATTTGGTAGTGAATTCCAATCTAGGAATCTCCGATGACGAAACTGTACTGTGTTCGCTTTAGCCGGGCATACTGTATATAATAGTTAATGATAAATCATTGTGTAGGGGACAGGCAGCCAGTGTATATATACATGTTAGGCTTGTACCGGTCCCACAAAGGTGGAACTATGGAGTAAGACAGGGTGCTGCCGGGGCTGAACTTTATCACCCTTACAAGAACAATTTTTTGTTAAATCTTCACAAGAAAGAACAACTGTAAATGTTGGAATAGTTTATTACAACATACAAGCTAAGGAAACCAGTTCAGAAACTGAGGAAATAAAGCTGCCGAAAAGAAACATTACAAAGTCCACTCATGCAGAGTGGTAGACATTCTGGCCAAAACAGGAATTTCACACTGATCTTAATGCTGATATGTTGATGTGATTATCATACTATAAAGATGTTAAGGCAGGTTGGTTTAGTTCATTTATTATGCACCCCATGCCCATCTTGTGGGCGGTAGTGGAAAGGGTTACAGAGGCACATAATGGTCTCAGGGACTGAACCCCACAATTTATTTAGCTAAGCAAGTTACAGTCTTGATGAGCTAGTTACAAAATTCAATAGACATCGTCACATTAGGAAAGCCTTTTTATTTAATAAATAGTATAAGGACAAATTAAAAGAACCTAACTTAATTTGAGTTGCTCACGTGGCCCCCAAAAATGAGGTGATTTGATAAAATAACTATGCCGAAGATTACCATCATAGTGCCGTCGGGATGATGGGCAAATAGCCTCAGCTACCATTATCTTTTGTACGGTTCGTGATGGTCGAGTGGTTAAGGTCTCATGTACACCACTTGCATAGTAGTCCTGGCAATATGGGTTCGAGTCACTTATGAGGTGTGAGTTTTCAGTTGCATATATGCCTGGGGACCATTCCGACTTGTTTGCATTTGTGTTTCTCACGTGTGCCCCAAAGAATGAGATGATTTGAGAAAATACTATGCCCAAGATTACTATCAGAGTGTCGGCGAGCTGATGGGCAAATAGCCTTGGCTACCATCAGCTTTTGTCCGGTTGTGATGGTCGAGTGGATAAGGTGCCCTGTACACCAGTTGCATAATGCTCCTGGCAGTATGGGTTCGAGTCGCTTCTGGGGTGTGAGTTTTCAGTTATATATATAAATATATATTTATATATTTAATATTAAAACCCTAATGTAAGACTGTTAACAGCTATAATCTTCTCGTTAACTGGCATATAGTTATTGAATGAAGCTGAGTGATGTGATGGACATAATCCTGGCTTTATAAGAATGATGCCCGACAGTGTTTACACTTCGCAACTGAAGGCCCACAAACATGGTCGAACGCACAAAACACTTGACTGGCCAGTTTTTTTGGGTAGACTCCTATTACATTTGCTGTGTGATTGTTGTACTAATATATAATAATATGTATTAAGAGCAAACGTTTATCATGTAATATTTATTAATAAAAACAAAGTCAGCAGCTACACGCCTGTCTCTACATGTCTTATGTGTTAATTTTGGGCGCTCTTGTACTTGTGCGCTAGCTGGCGTTCACAACTGATCTCGCCTGCAAGGACTAGATTTAGTCAATCATAATGATAATAATGTGCATTTATTTAGGGAAATAAATTTTTGGGCCCACTCAGAAATAATGGGCCTCAGAAATAATCGAAACATTATAATAATTAATTTTTGTTGTATTAAAAATATAAATAAAACCCATGGTTACTCTAAATATGAACACTAGAAAACCTTCAATACCACAGGGAAACTTCGCATCTACTGCAGATACATCGATAATATATACGTATGTGTGAAAACCCTCCTGGAATTGTCGCGATCAAAGGATCCACTTATCCACAACTCAGTGCTTAACTTTACCCTTGAACTAGGCATCGATACTGCCCGAAACGATGCGCGTACTAGTGGCTTTACGAGATTGTAAATACTGTACTATTCAATGTATTCTCACAAACAATTTGTACCTTCTTGTATATATGTAAATAAATAAATAAATAAATGGTACACACCCTTTCCTCCATGTCTACGTGAGAACCTAAAACAACTTTCACCACAGAATATTATGTTAAACACTGGAATGTGTATGAATGGTCAGACAGATATAAGAATAGTGTAATAAACGCAATTATACTCAGAGCCCTTACTCATTGTGCTGACTGGTATAAAATCTACAAGGAACTGGAAAGAAGCCTTCAAGTATTAGGAACACAAATTGCGAAGTCAACAACCATATCAGAAGATATTTAGAAAAATTGTATAACACGCTTTCCATAAAACTATTACAAAATCCACTATGATCTCTTTTTAATGGCATACTTTAGCTATTTTGTGTAACAACTGTTATAATCTCATACTTTTAATAATCATAGTAACCGAAATATTCATATTTTTTTATACAAGAGATGAAACAGAAAGTCATAAGCTAGATCTGTGTGTCGCTCCTGAAGACGTCAGTAAGGAGACGGACTTTTAGCAAATACCTTCCTGTGATTGGCTGTTGCCAGGAATGCCAACACTCTTTCTATAATTAAATGAAAACTAAGAAATACGTCTTTTTGCACAACAATATCTTTATTTCAAAGACAACCTCTTCGTTTTGTACAAGACAGAAATTTCCATCTAACTGAATAATCGAGTCCAATAAGAGAACGGAGCATTGTATCATTGATATTATTTGTGTGAGGCAACCCCCACTGATGACGTCACAAGCTAGGTAGCCAGCCCATGTTTCTGTAACACTCGTTACATCCTGCAGTATTTAATTATCATTTTATTAATACTTTTAAATACTTAACCATTTACTTTTTAGGTACATTAAAGTTGAAGCAGAATGTCATAAGCCAGGATGGTGTGCTGAATAAAGATGATTTATTAAGTGGATGGAGCCTTTAGCTGATCCCTTCCTGTGATTGGCTGTTGTGTGAATGTCAACAAAGAGTTTCTACCAATGATATGCCATTGATTATGCGCCCCATACCTCTTGTGGGCGGAGCTAGGAACCTCCTACCCGAGCACAACAACCCACCTTATGGGTTGCTGTTTGGCTATTTATAGTGCGTTGGAAAAAAACGAGATGGCGTTAGTGGTATTTTGTGGGCTAATTTGTTATAAGTGTAATTTGATGTCAACAGATGGCGTAAGCTGTACCTTATGGCCACTGTTAACCTGCCAGTTGATAGTGTTCTCTTCTGCCAACAGATGGCATCAGCTGTATCATTATTACTTCCGAATTCCCTTTAAACACTGATCTACAAATCCCGTAGCTTATGATAAGCTTTTATACTATTCTGGTATTAGATAACAATTGATTTTCTTTTATCTACTGTTGAGAATATCATTATATAACGTCTGCTTAGGATGTACTGTTTTTTGTTGAGATGGCCGTAATATTATTAAAACAACAAATGATGCATAAAATAACAGCATTTCAAACATAAAATACTTTGATATATTGAAATTTGGTAGTGAATTCCAATCTAAGAATCTCCTATGACGATACTGTACTGTGTTCGCTTTAGCCGGGCATACTGTATATAATAGTTAATGAATTCATTGTGTAGGGGACAGGCAGCCAGTGTATATATACATGTTAGGCTTGTACCGGTCCCACAAAGGTGGAACTATGGAGTAAGACTGGGTGCTGCCGGGGCTGAACTTTATCACCCTTACAAGCACAATTTTTTGTTAAATCTTCACAAGGAAGAACAACTGTAAATGTTGGAATAGTTTATTACAACATACAAGCTAAGGAAACCAGTTCAGAAACTGAGGAAATAAAGCTGCCGAAAAGAAACATTACAAAGTCCACTCATGCAGAGTGGTAGACATTCTGGCCAAAACAGGAATTTCACACTATCTTAATGCTGATATGTTGATGATTATCATACTATAAAGATGTTAAGGCAGGTTGGTTTAGTTCATTTATTATGCACCCCATACCCATCTTGTGGGCGGTAGTGGAAAGGGTTACAGAGGCACATAATGGGCTCAGGGACTGAACCCCACAATTTATTTAGCTAAGCAAGTTACAGTCTTGATGAGCTAGTTACAAAATTCAATAGACATCGTCACATTAGGAAAGCCTTTTTATTTATTAAATAGTATAAGGACAAATTAAAAGAACCTAACTTAATTTGAGTTGCTCACGTGGCCCCCAAAAATGAGGTGATTTGATAAAATAACTATGCCCAAGATTACCATCATAGTGCCGTCGGGATCATGGGCAAATAGCCTCCGCTACCATTATCTTTTGTCCGTTCGTGATGGTCGAGTGGTTAAGGTCTCCTGTACACCAGTTGCATAGTAGTCCTGGCAATATGGGTTCGAGTCACTTATAAGGTGTGAGTTTTCAGTTGCATATATGCCTGGGGACCATTCCGACTTGTTTGCATTTGTGTTTCTCACGTGTGCCCCAAAGAATGAGGTGATTTGAGAAAATACTATGCCCAAGATTACTATCAGAGTGTCGGCGAGCTGATGGGCAAATAGCCTTGGCTACCATCAGCTTTTGTCCGGTCGTGATGGTCGAGTGGATAAGGTGCCCTGTACACCAGTTGCATAGTGCTCCTGGCAGTATGGGTTCGAGTCACTTCTGGGGTGTGAGTTTCAGTTATATATAACTCTATATATATATATATATATATTATATATATATATATATATTGTAAATATATATATAATATATATATATAATATATATCTATATATATATATATATATATATCTGAAAAACACACCCCAGAAGTGACTCGAACCCATACTCCCAGGAGCGACGCAACTGGTATGTACAGGGATGCCTTAAACCACTTGACCATCACGACCGGACATAAGGAAGTGATAGCCGCGGCTATATGAACCACCCCCGCCGGCACCTGAGGTTATCTTGGGCATAGCTGTTATCAATCACCCATTTTTTGGGGCAACACGTGAGGAACACAAATGCAAACAAGCTGAATGGTCCCCAGGACTAGATACAACGAAAACTCACACCCCAGAAGTGACTCGAACCCATACTCCCAGGAGCAACGCATGATGTACAGGGATGCCTAAACCACTGACTAGTCCTGGGGACCATTCAGGCTTGTTTGCATATATATATATATATCTATATATATATATATATATATATATATATATCTATATAGATATATATATATATATATATATATATTATATATATATATAATATTAAAACCTAATGTAAGACTGTTAACAGCTATAATCTTCTAGTTAACAGGCATATAGTTATTGAATGAAGTTGAGTGATGTGATGGACATAATCCTGGCTTCATAAGAATGATGCCCGACAGTGTTTACACTTCGCATCTGAAGGCCCACAAACATGGTCGAACGCACAAAACACTTGACTGGCCAGTTTTGGGTAGACTCCTATTACATGTGCTGTGTGATTGTTGTACTAATATAATAATATGTATTAAGAGCAAACGTTTATCATGTAATATTTATTAATAAAAACAAAGTCAGCAGCTACACGCCTGTCTCTACATGTCTGGTATGTAATTTTGGGTGCTCTGTACTTGTGCGCTAGCTGGTTCACAACTGATCTCTCCTGCAAGGACTAGATTTAGTTAATCATAATGATAATAATGTGCATTTATTAGGGAAATAAATTGTTGGGCCCACTCAGAAATAATGGCCTCAGAAATAATCGAAACATTATAATAATTAATTTTTGTTGTATTAATAAAAATATAAATAAAACCCATGGTTACTCTAAATATGAACACTAGAAACCTTCAATACCACAGGGAAACTTCGCATCTACTGCAGATACATCGATAATATACGTATGTGTGAAAATCCTCCTGGAATTGTCGCGATTAAAGGATCCACTTATCCGCAACTCAGTGCTTAACTTACCCTTGAACTAGGCATCGATACTGCCCGAAACGCTGCGCGTACTAGTGGCTTTACGAGATTGTAAATATGTACTATTCAATGTATTCTCACAAACAATTTGTACCTTCTTGTATATATATAAATAAATAAATAAAAATAAATGGTACACACCCTTTCCTCCATGTCTACGTGAGAACCTAAAGCAACTTTCACCACAGAAGATTATACTAAACACTGGAATGTGTATGATGGTCAGACAGATATAAGAATAGCGTAATAAACGCAATTACTCAGAGGCCTTATCATTGTGCTGACTGGTATAAAATCTACAAGGAACTGGAAAGAAGCCTTCAAGTATTAGGAACACAAATTGAGAAGTCAACAACCATATCAGAAGATATTAGAAAAATTGTATAACACGCTTTCCATAAAACTATTACAAAATCCACTATGATCTCTTTTAATGGCAAACTTTAGCTATTTTGTGTAACAACTGTTATAATCTCATACTTTTAATAATCATAGTAACCGAAATATTCATATTTTTTATATACAAGAGATGAAACAGAAAGTCATAAGCTAGATCTGTGTGTCGCTCCTGAACACGTCAGTAAGGAGACGGACTTTTAGCAAATACCTTCCTGTGATTGGCTGTTGCTGGGATGCCAACACTCTTTCTATAATTAAATGAAAACTAAGAAATACGTCTTTTTGCACAACAATATCTTTATTTCAAAGACAACCTCTTCGTTTTGTACAAGACAGAAATTTCCATCTAACTGAATAATCGAGTCCAATAGAGAACTGAGCATTGTATCATTGATATTATTTGTGTGAGGCAACCCCCACTGATGACGTCACAAGCTAGGTAGCCAGCCCATGTTTCTGTAACACTCGTTACATCCTCCAGTATTTAATTATCATTTTATTAATACTTTTAAATACTTAACCATTTACTTTTTAGGTAGATTAAAGTTGAAGCAGAATGTCATAAGCCAGGATGGTGTGCTGAATAAAGATGATTTATTAAGTGGATGGAGCCTTTAGCTGATCCCTTCCTGTGATTGGCTGTTGTGTGAATGTCAACAAAGAGTTTCTACCAATGATATGTCATTTATTATGCACCCCACCATCTGTGGGCGGAGCTAGGAACCTCCTACCCGAGCACAACAACCCACCTTATGGGTTGCTGTTTGGCTATTTATAGTGCGTTGGAAAAAAATAGATGGCGTTAGTGGTATTTTGTGGGCTAATTTGTTATAAGTGTAATTTGATGTCAACAGATGGCGTAAGCTGTACCTTATGGCCACTGTTGACCAGCCAGTTAATAGTGTTCTCTTCTGCCAACAGATGGCATCAGCTGTATCATTATTACTTCCGAATTCCCTTTAAACACTGA
>WNGS01163731.1:2855520-2884848 GCA_020271785.1 Procambarus virginalis
TATAATGTATTTCCTTTAAAGTTTTGTAACTGTAATGTTTATGAAATGTTTATCGTTGATGTATATGCATGCAAAGCTGCCATAGTCTTAAGAATAAGATGCGCCAAGTCCTGTCCAACTAGGACAGCATTGGCGTTTGTTTTCAATAACCTAAAAATTTTATTCAAAGTTATTTGAACAAGCATAACCTTAGGTTTGGATTATAAATGTACTAATATTGATCTCTTAGAGAGAGAGAGAGAGAGAGAGAGAGAGAGAGAGAGAGAGAGAGAGAGAGAGAGAGAGAGATATCTTCATTTAAATTTTTGAACTTTGTGAAGGTGTGTGTGTACTCACCTAATTGTGCTTGCGGGGGGTTGAGCTTCGGCTCTTTGGTTCCGCCTGTCAACCATCAATCAACTGGTGTACAGAGTCTTGAGCCTATTGGGCTCTATCATATCCACATTTGAAACTGTGTATGGAGTCTGCCTAGTGCATTCCATTTGTTAACTACTTTGACACAGAAAAAGCTCTTTCTAATGTCTCTGTGGCTTATTTGGGGTACTCAGTTTTCAAGCTGTGTCCCCCCTTGTGCGACACAAGGGGACACCTATGCCACCTGTTTTAAATAATGTATTTATCTACCCTATCAATTCCTCTGAGAATCTTGTATGTGGTGCTCATGTCTCCCTAACTTGTCTTCCAGCGACGTGAGGTTTAATTACCGTTTTCTTTCCTCGTAGCTGATGCCCCTCAGCTCGGTACTAGTCTGATGGCATACCCTTGAACCTTCTCCAATTTAGTCTTGTACTTGACTATATACGGACTCCATGTTGGTCACACTACTGTAATGTAAATACAATTTATCAGTAGGCATTTTGTTTAATATTACTAGAATTTTTTTCCCTCGTTTCTAAATTTTGGCATGTAGAGAACATCGTGATCCAGATACAGGTATCAAGATGTGCTGTTATGTCATGTGGCTTGCCTTCAGGAGTTTTGCCATAGATCTGTTACTGTTCCATCTCATTCTGGAATCTGTGGTGTTTTTAAGAAATCTTGTCCATTATTGAACACAGCTACTCTTGCATTGCTTTGCTGTTGGTGAAATTCTTATGCCTTGGGCTGAGTTTATTAACATTTTAGCAAACCCAAATCATCCTTTCCCACTTGGCTTGCCAAAAATATGTTGTGCAAATGTGTGGTCCCGAGTTTTCAGCATAAATATATACAGTACTGTATATTAGATTGTCATCAGTATGTCTTAAGTTTACTGTGTTCTTTACTTTTATGTTGCTATAGCTCTTATACTTAAAAATATCCCTTGTGTCTATCAATTTCTATTATGCTTCTTAACATTTGGAAACTTTTCTGGTCAATAATTTTTTTTAGACATGCCATTCTACCTATCTTCAACTGGGTTCCTCTCTTAAGTTTCCTTTACAGTGCCACACATTCATGATCTAGGTTTTAATAGTTAAGCCTTGTTACATCTAACCTACAATCTTGTAGAAGCTCTCCCTAATATGTAAGCGACCTTGCATTGTTCAAGACCCATGCAGGGCCTCTTGAAACCTTTGCAAGAGATTTTCATATTGTGGTTTGGTTATACAGTAACAGCAGTGAAGCTGTGTCCATTTGCTTGGTCTGACAGACAGTAATGTATAGAGTAAGAACTTTTTAAAATGGTTACATATAGGTAGCGAATGAACAAAGGGAAAGGAATAAATATTAATAAAAACAATGTGGATATGCAGGACAAGTGGTGGTGCAGTGGGTGTGTAGCTGATGAACCATGAATTGAGAATATGGTAACCCCTTTATTTTATGGTAGGGCATCAAATAACTTTCTTAATTAAAATACTTATACTTATAAGTATACTTAATTATACTTAATTAAATAGGATTTATTTTGCTCAAGTGAAATGTCTAACGATTTAATTAACTTGCAACAACTGCAAGCTAAAACTATAAATTCCATGTTGCAATTATGCAATGTGATCTCAAGAAGTATGGAATGTTCCTTCACTAATGGTATGTTAAAAGATCAAAAGTGCTGATGGAAGATGTTGTCTTATGTTTTGTATAGTGTTTCTGTAGCAATAATCAGTGGATTCCTGCTCCTAGCCATTAGTTGCATATACTGTAGTAAGTGCTAGCATCTGATACGACAAAGTTTCCAGATAATAAAATTCCTATTGAACTTCATTTGCAGCATAAGCAAACATGACAATTATTTATATATATTTTTTTACATCACAGTAATCTACAATACAGCATATTTTTGCCTAATTTTTATCCAATAGCAGAAAAAAATCTAAATTGTTACCATTATTTGGAGCTTTAATTGAAAGAAGTCGGCCAGTTCTGAGTTTTTATTTTTGTATTTGTCGCTGCCAGAGCACAAAATATTAGCAATGTGAGGCAATTGCTAGATACCTTGCTCAGTTTTTTCTTTCCTGTGGTAGCTTAAAACGTAATCAGAATAATTTAATGAAAGATACAATACAGCATTGTGTACTGTACTGTGATTGTCAGCAGACAGAATAATTATTGAGTGATGCTTGGCATCTCATTTTTTTGTGCAAAAAAAAAAAAATCATATTTCTAATAATTTTGTGATTGTTTTCATCCAGTTTAATTTGTTCCTTAAGGTACAAGCACTCATTTAGAATTAAGATCATTATAATTGTAAGCCTCTTCAATGAGCACTTTCTCTGGCCTGGCGGGCCACCCGCATCACACTGGAAGGTAGGCCGAGCATTGCTAATATGCACACAACCTAATGTTAAACTCTTTCACTCATAATATTTGTACTTAATTATAAGAATATTTAAAAATTATTGCATGACGACGTTTGCATCACCACCCACTCTGCGTGTTTAGGTCTTATGCCGCATAATACGTCAACAGGATGCCAAACTGGTAACAGGGAAAAGTTTCCTTAAATATGCCTTTTTTTCACACGATTTTGGTATCCAGATATGTGCATATATAAGTTGATTCGTCTGTACAAATGAATAATAGTCAAATAGCCAAGATCATGTGTACCAACAGAGTCTGGAACCAAATATTTGAGCAGGAATCCACTATTTTGTTAGAAGAATGGGTTATGCATTAGTGTGTTGTAGAGCATATTTCGTTAATCTAGTACAAAACTGCCACAGTAATATGCAGTTCTGTAATATGTTAAGAATATGATTCTATAGATGAATGTGATTACTTTATTTTCTTGTTTTGGAATAAATTATAATTCAAGCAGATTGTCCTAAGTGTATTGGCTGTAAATTTTGTGTTATGTTAAATTTAATGCCTATAAAATCTATTTACTTCTTTTTTACCAAATGTTAGAAGCTTTATTTGCAGATTTTGTTAATTTTATAATGTAATTCAGAGGGTGATATTATGCATTGAGGCTGAGAATTTTGTTGAGAGTGATAAGGGATGGTAATGTAGATTCTACCATGGTGGGTTGTTTAGGGAAGTGAAGCATGATTGGATCTGGTTTGGTGGTGCACAGGAATGTATCTGGTATGGTAGTGCACAGGAATGTATCTGGTATGGTAGTGCACAGGAATGTATCTGGTATGGTAGTGCACAGGAATGTATCTGGTATGGTAGTGCACAGGAATGTATCTGGTATGGTAGTGCACAGGAATGTATCTGGTATGGTGGTGCACAGGAATGTATCTGGTATGGTGGTGCACAGGAATGTATCTGGTATGGTAGTGCACAGGAATGTATCTGGTATGGTGGTGCACAGGAATGTATCTGGTATGGTGGTGCACAGGAATGTATCTGGTATGGTGGTGCACAGGAATGTATCTGGTATGGTGGTGCACAGGAATGTATCTGGTATGGTAGTGCACAGGAATGTCACTGGTATGGTGGTGCACAGGAATGGCTTTTTATGATGGTGCACAGGAATGGATCTGGTATGGTAGTGCACAGGAATGTCACTGGTATGGTGGTGCACAGGAATGGATCTGGTATGGTGGTGCACAGGAATGTCACTGGTATGGTGGTGCACAGGAATGGATCTGGTATGGTGGTGCACAGGAATGTATCTGGTATGCTGGTGCACAGGAATGTATCTGGTATGATGGTGCACAGGAATGTATCTGGTATGGTGGTGCACAGGAATGTATCTGGTATGATGGTGCACAGGAATGTCACTGGTATGGTAGTGCACAGGAATGTCACTGGTATGGTGGTGCACAGGAATGGCTTTTTATGGTGGTGCACAGGAATGGATCTGGTATGGTAGTGCACAGGAATGAATTTCTCTGAAATTACACACCATTACTGTATGCAAAATAGGTTTTATTTTGGATTACAGTGTCGGGCAAATAACTATGAATCGCCTCGAGTATTTAGAATTTGTATATACATATAGTAATGACTATATAGTAGTTGACTATAGTAATTCTTGTAAGCAAAGCAATGGTGTGGAAGGTCTAGAAGTAAACAACATTGATAAATATGGAAGTAGTGCTTGGATGTTATATGAAAGTAATTAGTTTTTTGTTATTGTTAGTAGCTGTAACTTTACATATCAACACTTATTGTAACATAATGAATGTGGCATGTTGAAAATAAGTACAGTAGATAACAGAAGTATGGTGCATCAAACTTTATTGTGCAGTTTGTGTTGAGCATGTACTAGAAATTCTGGTGCTGTAGTTATTCAGGGAACTTTAAGAATACATGTTCTTTAAAATTGTATTAATGAAAAATATTTCTTCTTTCTTCTCCCAAAGGTGCCGTTTGCTCCATCTGGGTTCAAGGTTCGCTACCTGAAAGTGTTCGAGTCGAAGCTTAACTACTCTGACCATGACGTAATCAAATGGGTTCGTTACATCGGCCGTTCGGGACTCTACGAGACCAGATGCTAATGTCCTGTAACTTGTTTCATGTTGACTATTACTTGTGGCATAACAATATTCATTTTTAGTGACTGGTAGGTAAAGATAAATGAATTTATAGAATTTTCAAATATTGGCCTTATTTTCTAGAATAAATAGAACAGTGAATTTGTTTTTGAATAAATGGTGTATGAAGAATATGGGATGTTGTAGGGGACAGTGTAGGGTGAAAAAGAGCTGGGTTAGACAATAGAATATTTGTGTGCGTGTTTATAATTATATATATATATATAGTATATATATAATAGACTACACACATGCATATACATAAACTGTCACATACAAATATATACCATATATAAACATGCACACTACACATTTCCATTAATTTGCAAAGAATAGTTAAAAAATGGAGAATATATATGCCTGAGAGTTTTCATGTTCTTCATTGTATTATCAGATCAGATGCTTGCCGATTTGTATATATATTCTTCAATTTTTAATTTTTTTTTAGCAATTGCATATGATTATATTACTGTATACATATATATATATATATAATATAATTAATTAATTTAGATACATACATACACAAGATAGATATTTACATGCAAATTAGTTACTTAGGTGTAGGTGGTTGTTAAATTATTGAAAAGAGAAAGATATAAGCAACATTCCCTAACCTGGATACCAGCAGTAATGCAGCTTGTGCAGGCAGCTCACCTAATGCTTTAGCAAGTGAAGCAAGTGAAGTGCATTTGTGGCTTGGTTTTGGTTCATAGTCTAATTGCTAGTGGGTCAAAAGACATCATTTGTGTTCATGAAGGTATGTTAACTGTGGAGGTGATTAGCAGACATTTAAGGACTTTTGTTCATTAGTTGCAAGTATATAATATTTTGAGGTTATTTAGTAATTACATCTTATTTGATGACCAGTAGGTATATTTCAATTTTGCCATTCTAGCAGTCGGTGTTTTTGTAAGATGAATGACATTCCTGTTCCTACGTATATTTTGTTTCATGTATGATTTTCTCATGTTAAGTTATGCAGTGTTACTGCCAAAATGTTAACAAACATTTATCTTCCATTTTTGATTCCCTGTAATGTTAAAACTATTAGCTAGTAAAGGTTATAGAGATTACAGGTTGCCAGAAGTTAACAGCAAACCCCAAGGAAGGCTTTAGGATCTGGAATGGATTTATTCACAGAATACAAACTTTTTGAGTTAAATTATATACTGTAATGTATACTGCTTTAAAGCCAATTGTGGTTATTCACCTCGGAAAAATATTGGTGGCAGTATGCTAAAAGTGCTTGTCGGGTTGAAATCCACCTTTTTAACCCATGAAATGATGCATGGACTTGAAGCTTACTTATCCTTGGAAGTTATTGCACCCAAGTTTAACTTAATCACACAGTTGTCTAGCATGGAGGAAGTCATCATTAAACTAATTCAGCTTAGTGGAATGAAATGGAAAGTTTGGCTGCCTCTAACAATTATACTAGATTCTCTTTGTTGGCCAGGCACTTAGCTTTTTTCTGTTTTTTTTTCTGTTAATATTCTACATCTTTTTTTTTCCCTAATGTATGAGAATACTTCATTAGATCATGATTGGCTGGTCATTTTACACCGTTACCATGTGTGAGTGAAATGTTTGAAAGAGTTCATCATTGACTTATTAATACTGTATTGAAATTCTTTTAGTCTGAATCTAACACTATTGAGAAAAGAAGTTGCATGGTTCTTGCCTGGTCAGCATGAATTTTGCAGTATGTTGAGTTCCGACCGGCCGATGTTGTGCACCCGTTTGATGACGTCATGGTTGCAAGTTTGTAATGGCAATTTATTCTTAAGCTATCCCAATATACAAGCATGGGTTAGCATTTTGCCTGACTCGGCTGATAATGTGATGTTTTATGACCTGTCTCAAGATACTGCCACTGCTGGTGGTGTTGTATAAAAACAAATGTACTCCATAAATGTGTGCGTGTCTTTTATTGTGACCTATCTTCGGATGATGAGATTTCGTGTGCTCTAAGGAGTGGTGCATCTAGAAATGCAGTCAACATTATCATTGCCACAAAAAATTTCTGAAGTTTTCCTGTGATAACCACAAATACAGTATGTAGATTATTAGGAAATGTACAGTTTAATGTATCGTGTGAATATAGGTTTTGCAAGAGGTCATAAAATTAGGCAGAACCTCAGAAATCTGGACCAATATCAATCCAGACCCTTCTCGACTTTCAAATAATCTGAACTTTTAAAATGCTGCACTTTCCTTTAGTAGTGTTTTGGTTTTCTTTTTACCGTAAATATACTTTGGAGTGTTTACACTTCAGTAATATATACAAAAATTTCTGATTGATTATGAAAGTCTTAATTTTGTTCAGTACAGTACTACACAAGGCTATACCGGTACTTGTCTTTTTGTTGACTCAATTTATTCCTTGTTATCTACATCATACTTCCTGGTTTGGTGCCTTTTGATAATTACTTACTACTCTACATCATAATTTGCCCCAGTATGCATTTTTTTCTTAATCTTTACCACCAACATTCTCTCCAGGCAATGTACTATAAAATAAATATATAATTTCAGAAAGTGTCAGCACACTCCCCAGCCTTTCTCACTTTACAACAATAATTTAGTCTGCTACACTGAGATACAGTACCTTACCCTCCTATCCATACAGTAGGCACAGTATCCAAGAGTGGCATTTATGTTGACTCGGCACTTGAATGGCGTTGCTCTTGGATAGTGCCCACTAGGTACTTGGACTAGCTAAAGTACTCTGATCAGACATCTTTTCTATTTAAATAATTAAATATATTATAAGAGAATCTTAAAGTTCTTGCTTAATAGTAGGCAACACTGATCCAGTAGAGGTTAAGATCATATTTTCTGAATGTGTCCAGGGCCGGCAGTACTAGGCCAGCCACTAAGTTGCATTCTACTACTAACTATTGGAAACAATTTATTACTATTAAAGTATGGTAAATAATTTCTTAAAACTAGGTTTTTTTTCAATATTTACATAATTATCAGTTATTTAATGTCAGTTTTTTATGGCTTGTCTTTTTTTCTTTTTTCCTAATCTTTGTTTGATATAGTGCCTGAAAAAATCCCTTTAGAATTTGTCTGCCTGCCTTCTATATATACATCATAGTTTCTTCTTGCTTTATTTCATTTTTACTATTTCTAACTAGCCTGACAAATTGTTGAAGTGTGTTTGTGTTGCCTCCAGTATTGGCGTCACACAAACTTTTCCGAAAGATGCAAATAAGCATACATGTAATGCTTTTAAAATAATCTCCGTAAGTAAGATTCTGGAACCTGTGTGGTAACATAATCCACACTTGCCCGCAAATATTTATTTACTTAAACTGCTTAAATGGTTGGTTGCTATTCGTTCATCAGACCCCCAATGACATACTGTACTCTTATAACGGAACAAAGAGAGTAGGAAAACTTTATGCCGTTGTTATGCAATGATGGGCTGAAAAACCCAGAATGTTTTTAGGAAGTGAAGGATATGCGTCAGTTGGGCTCTACGTTCTTAGAATGTGCGTCTCTGTGAAGCTGGTCCAAGACGTCAGGGCGCTGTGCATCTTCAACAGAGTTCTCCCCGAGATTAAATTACTGGTTTCAACATAACCAAGATTTAGAGAGCCTAGCCTTTATGTGTAGCTTGTGTTTCCCCTATAATGGTTCTCTCAAATTTAAAGGAGATGCTTTTCCAATAGCGGAAGTGCTGTAATTAATACTCAAAACAGTGCTAAACCAGTGTGATTATACAATACAGCACTAAGCAACTGGCTGGAAAATATATATATATATATATATATATATATATATATATATATATATATAATATATATATATAATATATATATATATATATATATATTGCCTTCTCATATTTTCTTGTTTGATAATGAGTTTAGCTTCCTTAAAACTTGTGAGGTGTTGGTTCTGTGTGTGACGCAATTAACATTGCTGGATTTGATCAAACGAAACGTCATCTATAAATAAAGTTTATTCTCATGTGTTTATTTTATTGCCAGTACTTTGTAGGGTACTTTTTTGTAAGCCATAAACAAAATGTTAAAGCGTCGACCAGCTAGGATCCTATATACAAAATAAGGCAAACATATATAACAATTAGGCTAAATGAATGTTTAATACTACTGTACCCCCGTCCCACTGCCAATCCTCGCTGACGAAACTGGGTAAAAAAAACTGGTGGTGGGAGAGAAGCCAGACATGATGGGTGCTCTTGCAGCGGCCATCACCACGCCGACCACTGTGCACACAACCACTATAGCGGCTTTTGGTCTGCAAATGTTTGCTGCGCCCAGGCTTTCCCAAAAGAGATCCCTTGACTTGCTGTCTAGGGTTGGATGTCTGCTATCTAGGGTAGGATGTCTGCTGTCTAGGGCAGGATGCCTGCTGTCTTGGGTAGGATGTCTGCTGTCTAGGGTAGGATGTCTGCTGTCTAGGGTAGGGGAGAGTTAACCTGTGTTGGTGCTTCGATGTGAAGTTAATTTTCTATGGTCCAGTCGGTTCAAAGCCGAAAGGTTCTGGGTTCGATTCCCGCGGCAGGACAGAGACTTGGGTACGTTTCTTCTAACCGGGAATTGATCAATTGTTGTGGGAACCATCTCTAGTAAAGTCAGTGGTGAGTAAATAAAC
The DNA here is from genome assembly GCA_020271785.1 of Procambarus virginalis. NCBI lineage: Eukaryota > Metazoa > Arthropoda > Malacostraca > Decapoda > Cambaridae > Procambarus > Procambarus virginalis. The sequence goes on from WNGS01163731.1 coordinate 2,865,063, forward strand.
AAAAACGAGCATACATTCGTGGAAATATTAAACAATTCACACCGCCACATATACAGGCGGGACCAAAGAGCCAGAGCTCAACCCCTGCAAGCACAATTAGGTAAGTACAGGTTCTGTCTTCAATATAAACACACAAATTAACTAAACAAAAGAGTAAAGAGTACTTAATATGATTGGCTTATTTGCGTGTGTTAAATTATAAATAGTAATCTTAGATAAAAAAGTACGGTTATTATTAAATTATGTGTGGGATGTTTTGTATATGTGAGAGAATATCAATTAATTGTATACGACATTGTTGTTAGATAAGTGTAGCTTATCATTTATTGCATGTGAGCACGTCAGATACGGAGCTTTTATATATATATATATATAATATATATATATATATATATATATATATATATATAATATATATATATATATATATATATATATATATATTTAGACAACTAACCAGGCGTGTCATACATTATTTTGAAATATTGTGAGATATTTGGAATTTGTGTGAGATACGATATTATCGTGTGATACTTCGTATTATTGCGTGTGCGGTATTTATGTGTTGGTGCTTGTTTGGGTGTGAGTGTGGGGTGGCGAGGGTGAGGACGTGCGCGGCTACATGTTGCTTATCTCTGTCTCTTTACCTGCCTCCTGTAACTCTGGTTTACTCTCACTTTCTCTCTTTATTACACTCAAGAGACGGGAGCGGGAAATGTTTTGTTTTCACTTATTTTCCCACCTGTGTGTGTGTGTACTCACCTAGTTGTTTGCGGTGGTTGAGCTCTGGCTCTTTGGTCCCGCCTCTCAACCGTCAATCAACAGGTGTACAGGTTCCTGAGCCTATTGGGCTCTATCATATCTACATTTGAAACTGTATGGAGTCAACCTCCACCACATTACTTCCTAATGCATTCCATTTGTCAACCACTCTGACACTAAAAAAGTTCTTTCTAATATCTCTGTGGCTCATTTGGACACTCAGTTTCCACCTGTGTCCCCTAGTGCGTGTGCCCCTTGTGTTAAATAGCCTGTCTTTATCAACAGCTTGTCTTTATGTGTGTGTGTGTGTGTGTGTGTCTCTCTCTCTCTCTCTCCATCACCCTCAAGAAGCACTGAAACAATGTATGATCTCGGATGCGTTGCTTTTAATTTCTCTTTCCTAATACATTCTTGTTTCTTTTCAGTAACAACTTCACGATAATCACATGCCGCATTTCACACTCGACTCCATGAAAATGGTCTAGGGGGGTATTTATAATTGTTAATATTTCATAAAGCATTTAACTTGGGACTATTCCGACCAGCCTATGTCCGACCCGTGTCGCAAACCATTCTCCCTGCAAAATTTGGGTGTGGCTGGCCACAAGCGTCTTGGCCTCCAAACTTTTGAACAGAGATCAACAGGCATTCTCTCATAAGTATAGATGCTCTTGTTCAACTATACTGACAATCTCCAGTGTGCAACCCACAACAGCTGTCTAACTCCCAGTTGCCTATTTACTGCTAAGTACACAGAATCATCAGGTGAAAGGAAACGTTAGCAAAACGCAGGGATCGAACAAGATATCTTTGGGTATGACCCGCCACAGCGCGAGTGTGATTATGGTAATTGTTTGTCGCATGGTGACAGTTGCATCACACAGAGGAGCACTGTGCTCACCCCGACCACTGCCTCCTAACACCATCTCGCCCACGCTTCTCTTGCGCTCTCTCTCCCTTTTGACACACCTACAATTATCCCACTACAGGATATGCTGACACGTTCATATAAAGATCCTGTGAACTCTGCTATCCATATCTCACTTACGGTATCTGGGAATATACAACCCAGAATTACTCAACAAATCAGCAATCAGAACAATAAAAGCTCCACTCTCAGGCAGCATTCAGCATCCTTTACTGATTGGTTTGGTGTTGGACTTAAGGCTTCTCAACCTCTGAAAGGTTATTAAGCCACTACAAGTGTTTAGTTTTGGCTGCTCAAATAATGAAGCAATGTTTGAAGCGAGGACCAGCAGAACGAGGAGGTATAAACGGTAATGAGACAAATGAGTCGCAGAGAGGTTATAATGATTTTCAGCGTGTCATCAATAAATAAATGGATGAAGTTGCCAAAACTAATTTAATACACAGTTTCAAATGTAAAATATGATTATGAACGAGAGAAAAGTCTTAAATTAAAACTTAAATTAATGTTCGAAAGAACATTAGTAGTCAGCTTAGGAGCTGACGCACAGCCCTACCTCCAAGCACAGCTATACAAATCACATATGCACACCCGCACGCCTATTATTTCGTTGATTCATAGAGCCGGACGTGTTCAAGACCTTGGGTCATCAACAGGGCGTATGCTGGGGGAAAACATGGGTCCCGTTACATGTTCTTGCGTATTATACTCGGGGGAGGAGAAATATTTGCTAGGATTTAACCCCGTGCAGACTTTACAGCTTACAAGGCTTTGAAGACCAGGTCTTGACGTCCATGTTTTGGGCGAGGCTTTGACGACCACTCTAGTTGAGGCTTTGCCGACCAGGTCTTGAGTGAGGCTTTGACGACCAGGTCTTGGTCGAGGCCTTGACGACCAGGTCTTGGTCGAGGCCTTGACGACCAGGTCTTGGTCGAGGCCTTGACGGCCAGGTCTTGGTCGAGGCCTTGACGACCAGGTCTTGGTCGAGGCCTTGACGACCAGGTCTTGGTCGAGGCCTTGACGGCCAGGTCTTGGTCGAGGCCTTGACGACCAGGTCTTGGTTGAGGCCTTGACGGCCAGGTCTTGGTCGAGGCCTTGACGACCAGGTCTTGGTCGAGGCCTTGACGACCAGGTCTTGGTCGAGGACTTGACGACCAGGTCTTGGTCGAGGACTTGACGACCAGGTCTTGGTCGAGGACTTGACGAGGTCTTGTGGAAGGCTTTGACGATTTGACCTGACTAAGAAGCCGACTGTACACTTATATAAAGGTCCTGTGGCGCGCACTAATCACGCCCGAGAGGTCCTGGGTGCGATTCCCTCAGTAACACAGAAGTACTCACCTAGTTGTGTTTGCGGGGGTTGAGCTCTAGTTGGCTCTTTGGTCCCGTACCCAACCACTTGGGCTGGACGGTAGAGCGACGGTCTCGCTTCATGCAGGTCGGCGTTCAATCCCCGACCGTCCAAGTGGTTGGGGCACCATTCCTTCCCCCCGTCCCATCCCAAATCCTTATCCTGACCCTTTCCCAGTGCTATATAGTCGTAATGGCTTGGCGCTTTCGTCTGATAATTTCCTCCCTCTTTGGTCCCGTCTCTCAACTGTCAATCAACTGGTGTTTGTGTAATTTTTTTCTTTCATATAATACTTTTGTTCACTTAGTAGTAAATAGATATCAGAGTGCATGGGGGAATTGTGTGACACCCCGGCTAGGCTGGAGATGGTCAGGACACACCGCCATAGCAGCATGTATATCACTCCCCAATTGGAAGAAAACCCTCTTGTGGGCCCCCCTCCCCCCAATAAGCCTAACAGGTTTCTAGTGTCCAAGTATTGTGAACAATAAGGTGAACCATATTGTAATCTTGACGGGGTTAGTGCACCATACTTGACGGGTCTTGTACTATACACTTGACGAGGTTGTGAAAGTTGTGTTTCGCTTGGCCGGTCACCTGACAAAGGTCAGCAGTTGGACCACTTCACCTGCTAGGCTCCAATCCAGTATCTGCTTCATGTATAGTGAGAGTACTCAACTCATCCTTCTGAAATGATAGTACTTATATTACCTATTTGGTGGAAAGTACTAATATGGTGCTGGACCACCAGTAAAACCAGTTGTACAATTAATTATATAGTCCGGAAAAAAGCTAAAAAGCAAACTTAAATATTCCTAGGCCTAGTATAGCACATATATGAACTATGTTAGGTCTAAGATAGCGTGCATTAGGCCTAGGACTCCTAGGAGAGGTTAGGTTAGATTAGGCTACGTCTAATATTTATGTTGCGGCTAAACAAGTTTTTGGTTTGTCCAAATTTAGTAATACAGAGGTCATCTTTCTGGTGGTCCATTACTACATATTTTTCACTTTCCACCACATAGTTACTATAAGTACTTTCATTTTAGGAGGCTGGGCTGCAGTTGTGAGTTGCTGGTGTCGACGTTGGCACTTACCTACCATTACCTGTGGCAGGAGAGTAATTCTGCCTTAAACATATGTTATCTATACATGCCAAGACAAATTTACCCTGACAAATTCGCTTTAAACTAAGTTGTTCTGGTATAATGAAGTATAGGAGGTAGTACTCATCTAAACGTTATATTACATTTAACGTTTATATACAAAAGCAGGATTTACCGCTTACGTGCCACTGCACGAGAATCAGCACATTATCATCTTTAGACGCCAACCTGCCCTACAAAGAACGTCGCTTTTCGCTCGTAAGCGTTACATAAGTTAAAAATTGTCGTACTAGAAAATGGAAGCGGCTGGCGACAACAGTTGCCTAATTTTTGGGTACTAAATTAATGTTAAGTGAACAATGACATTGTTGGTATAGAAACCTGCCCAAACGTCTCGGCCTGACTGGGAATCAAACTCTGACCCAGTCGAATGTGACACGAATGCTCACTTCTCTGCTGCAGGTTTTCATATTATCTTGATCATGGTGCAGTGTTCCAGTCAAAACTACAGCTACTTTACAGGATAGAAGGCAGGAGCTAGCCAGTGAATCTGAACAACATTGGAACAGCCGACAAATTTAAGCGTTAAGAAAGAAAGAAAGAAAATAAGCTGGTTCCAGGTGAGAAACTGTAAAAGCAAGAATTCGTCTTGGATACAAGGATAAGTGCCAATTGAGATTCAGGATAGAAGTGACAGTTGAGCAATTGAGGTGCAAAATCTGCAGCATAAAAGAGGTACATCGTCTAGTTGTGAGACTGTGCCCACCCGGAGCATTAGAAATGTGTAGCATAATAAATCTCATATTTTTCATTTTATATAATACTGTATAGATAAAAAAGTCATTAATTAAAAAGACTTCCCTACATTGCACCTGCAAGATACTGTAAGCTTGAGAAATGTAAGATTTTAATCTCCATGTTGGACAATCTTTATTGCACCTGCAAAATAATAATCTGGCTCTTCGGTGACAAATTTACGAATCAATCTTAGGGAACTTTGTTGAACACATTTTGGTATTAAAAATAAAAACAACGCGAAATCAAAAACACATTCAAAATACTTTCTTGTGAGCAACGGAATTAAGAATAGTGATCCGTCAGTTTTACCAAGATGTGAAAAAATGCTGAGGATCCTTTCTGTATGTTGCATTCAAGTTATCAAGAGGAGGAGGAGGAGGACGGGGGAGACGACCTGGAGAAGCAGGATAACCAGAGGCGAGGAACCCTTGGCGGACTGATGGTGGGGGTGATGCCACGCTCCCCACACCACGCATATGTTATCTTATCTCATATCTCACAAATTTGAGTGCTATCACTCTTAAATTACATCACGTATGATGACGATAGAGCTGAATGGCGGAACAAATAATGTTATATTAAAAATGCGTAAAGTTCAAACCAGCATCGCCCTGATCATATATTATCTGACCACACCGACCCGCCGCCACCCTGCCGCTTGGGACAAAATAAATGACCATACTCGCCGCCATGACACTTCATATCCAATCAGCCCTCAGCACAAATACACAACATACATAGTTACTGAAAAAAAATCTCATTTACAACACCCATTGACAATATACATAGCATTAGGCCTAGACATTCCTCCATGGAGGGATGAGGGTTGCCACGTCTCTCAAGAGCCAAGTTCCTGGTGGTTTTCGGGAACGGTCCCGGGTGGGAGGGACCCGGTGCGAGGCTAGCCAGCTGACCAGGAGGACCTGGAGTGTGGCGACGACTGTGACCGGGAACACTAGTGCTGCTCCGCTTCCTTCAAGCAGGCACCGCCGTACTGGTGCCCCGTGGTGCTCTTATTATTATTATTTACGAGAGAAATCGTAGACCGCCATCATGTATGATGTGTTTGGGTCAATCCGGGGTCTATTAAAGATCGACTCCGTGAGCATTGATAATAATATATTTCGTATGCACTACAAAGCGACTATGTTCGTCTTAGTGGCTTTTAGCTTGTTGATAACGCAGAAGCAGTACTTCGGCGACCCCATCGACTGCATCGTGGAGGGCGTGGACGCCGGGATCATGGACACCTACTGCTGGATCCACTCCACCTTCACCATCCCCAACCTGACGGGGGCCATCGTGGGCGAGGAGGTGCCTCACCCGGGCGTGGCCAACCCTGCCATACATGGCCCTGACGACCAGTACCAGGTCAAGCATCACAAGTACTACCAGTGGGTCACGCTCTTCATGTACTTCCAGGTAAGACCCTCATTTATTGACCAGAGAGGCATTTGTAGTGGTAATGTCCGGTCTGTTGGTGGGCGACGTGCTGAAGGGCGACATTTTGTCGCCTCTTTTTTTTCAGTGTTTCATTCACCGTTCACAAGCTTATTCATGTACAACCATTATTGAAATGGTTGCAAATTGGTCATAAACTAGTTTGATTTTAAACTGTTTATAACCAAAGGCCCTGCGGGATATTAGATGATCGAGCTGTTCATACATAAATCAGACTATTATGGACGAGTGAAGTATGCTATCTAGAATCTAGTGCATTGGTTAATATATTAAATATACAAGATCTTAATAGAAATTCACACGCTGGTTTAAAAAGCTGGCCAGTGTGCCTAACTTGTGTACGAATGACGATCTCAAACCTGAGTAACTGTCCGCTCAGTCACATATTGTACTAGGGATTTTTATGAACGTAATCTTGACGTTGGCAGGTGTAAACTGTGAATGTAAACCCATGTTGCCCACGCCCCCAAAAAGTGCTGCATGCATGATTTTGGTAGTTAAGCACTGGTACCTCTGGTCAGCAACAGGTTGGGTGACTACGTGCACAGCCTTGCATTTGGTCTGGTAATCTGTAATGCCAGTATCAGGGGTTCCTTCCTTTAGACCAATTTTTACAGCCTAGTAGGATATCTAGTTTTGATTCGTTCATGAAATTTATAAAGTACGCTCTAAAGAGTACTGTCGTTGAGGCGCGCACGTTGTCACGTTAGTTTTAATTTATTATGCACCCCATACCCATCCTGTGGAGGAAAAGGTTACAGAAGCACACAAAGGACTCTTGACACTGAACCTTAAAATTAATTTACCTATGCAAGTTAAGTCCTGATAGGCTAGTTCAAAGTTATTTTTAACAGTGTTATAAATTTCTAACTTATAAATTTCCTCTTCTAACAATGGGTTAGAAGAGAACCAGGCAAATGAATTGCATTGGGTGCAGGAAAAACGTTTTTGAAATCTGCCTTTTAAAAATGTTGGATCACAAAACAATGATCCAGCCAGTAGTACAGACTGCTCTTACAAAGGCTGGTCCTGGCTTGCATAGGCAGGATATAACACAATTATAATGTCCAATGTTCTTTATTTTGAATATCAAACATGTTCACATGGCAAGCAATCATTAAATTTTCTTAAACTAAGCAGGTTCTGGGTCGTAAGGGAGGACTGTGGTTCTGTGGGTGTGAAAAATTCTGCCTGTAGGGAATTTTGTAGCCCAAAGCAGAGCTCTTGTACCTCTGTATAAAGAAAATAGTAATTTAATGAATTTAATATAATTTTCAAAGTGCAGGTTTTCTGAATAAAACTTGTATATCTTAATGCCATGGTGGTGGTCTTTTTTGGGGGGAGGGGGGTTGGATATATTTTGAGCACTGGCCTACCTGTGCCTAGATTTATAATGGGTGAGTTACTATGTGCTTTTTCATAATTACCTTGCTTTGCAGTAAAGCTTATATATTATTTAATTGGTTTTGGTTATACAGTAATGCAAATTTTGTGGCAATGGAATCTTGACCTTGTATGGAAGGTGATTACGGTAGTTATTTTGATCTGATTGTTGCTAAATATATTAAATACTGTACTTAATTGTGGAGACAATTTACAATGAAAAGGTAAAATATTTATGGCTGTATAATACTGATATACAAGTACTGACAAGTGATATCGTGCATATCACTTTGATTTAAATTTATGTAGTTTATATAAAATTACATATGAGAAGCTGACACTTGACAATATTATGTGTTGGCTTTTTATAGACTTCCTTTACATAATTTACACAATAGCACATTGCATATAAATGAAATCACATGAATAAATGGCTTTCAAAAAGAATTTTCTCCAGTACAAGAAACCACTTGAAAATTGGGTAGCTCACAGCTGTGGAGTAAGTGTGTCAAGATCTTTATTTAGGAACTCATTTTGTATTTGTGAATACAATTTTGTATTAATACATTTGTGAAATTGAAATAAAATAAGATTTGGAAAAACGTCTGTTTTACACTGACTGTTTTCATCAATTAATTGCAGAGTACATGCTGCATATTAATGTTTAAGTAAATTTTTTATTGCACTGTCATGGCATGCATAAATAGTTAATGTATAAATGCAAATTTTAAGTATTTAGAATTTTGTTTGGCAATTCATTATTGATGTAATTGTGTAGTTCCTTATTTATCTAGTATTGATGCTGTGCAGCAAGGTCATTATTGTATGGACACCATTGTCATTTGCAGCCTTGTAACTAGAACAAAAATTCACACGTGACCAAGTAAATAAAGATTCTGCTACAGGTTTTTAAATGCATGCATGCAATGAAAGGTGATGCATGCAAGAGGTCTATTGCCATTAAATCATAATCACTTACGGTGTTTAAGAAAAGTTCAAACATGTTCATTCATTGTCATCTGAAGTTGCAAATATTAAGTAAACGATTTGTAAGGAGAGTTTTATTTATATAAATATAAATATAATAATATAATATATATATATATATATATATATATATATATATATATATATATATATATATATATATATATATATATATATAATATATATATATATATATATATATATATAATATATATATATATATATATATATATATATATATATATATATATATATATATATATATATATATATATATATATATATATATATATATATATATATGTCGTACCTAGTAGCCAGAACGCACTTCTCAGCCTACTATGCAAGGCCATATTTGCCTAATAAGCAAAGTTTTCATGAATTAATTATTTTTCGACGACCTAACCTACCTAACCTAACCTAACTTTTTCGGCTACCTAACCTAACCTAACCTATGAAGATAGGTTAGGTTAGGTTAGGTAGGGTTGGTTAGGTTCGGTCATATATCTACGTTAATTTTAACTCCAATTAAAAAAAATTGACCTCATACATAATGAAATGGGTAGGTTTATCTTTTCATAAGAAAAAAAATAGAGAAAATATATTAATTCAGGAAAACTTGGCTTATTAGGCAAATCGGGCCTTGCATAGTAGGCTGAGAAGTGCGTTCTGGCTACTAGGTACGACATATATATATATATATATATATATATATATATACACTGTATATATAATATACACAGTATATAAATAGTGTATATGTTTGATGCCCCCTCCCCCCCCCCCTGCTTAGTTGACAGCATTTTCAATGCTTGGCTTCATTTAAATTAACATTATAACATGAAAACCCAATAAAAACTTGACAAAAAAGTGGTCACTGGAGCTTGATTATACAAAATTAGCAAGTTTGTGTGCTATATGTAGGTTAAGCTTAACCTAGACCTGAATGTGAATTTAATTTTTGTAATGGCTTCAAAATTTATAGTTTATTGTATAATGAGCAATACAGTATTTAAATTTACTTAGATGCTTCAGATACCCAGCATCCTTCCCATCTCCCATGGAACAAAAAATACTTACACATTTACGTCTATCCTCTCCACTACAATACTGTGTAAATAAAACAACGAATACAAACTAGACCTGGTCAGGTACCAGTACAGCCACCACAAACAGCACTACAGTATTTGTAATCCAGAGATTTGCCAGCCCTAATTCATTCACTCGTATGATTGAAATACTGTATCTAGTTTTAACTGTAGTATAGTGATTATAATTGTATTTTTCAGGCCATCCTGTTCTACATTCCCCGATATCTGTGGAAGATCTGGGAAGGTGGTAAAGTGAAGATGCTTGTTATGCAGCTGAACTCTCCCATCTTGGATGACGACGTCAAGCGGGAACGCAAGGCTATGTTGGTAGATTACTTTAGTGTTAATCTACACAACCACAACTTCTATGCATTTAGGTTCTTCTTGTGTGAAGTACTGAACTTTGTTAATGTCATTGGCCAGATCTACTTCACTGACAGGTATTTCTTTTTTTATAATGTTTATTATGAATGTGCTGTACAGTACTTGCTAAATACTTGTGATGCCACTGATATAAATCAGTATATATTTGGAATATATGTATATATATGTGAAGAGTGAAATACTGTAGTTGTTTTAAGTTTGCTTGTTTTTCTTTCTTAGATTCCTGGGCTACGAGTTTACTACATATGGTACTCGTGTCATTGAATTCAGCGAACAAGAGCTGGGCTCCCGCCACGACCCTATGGATGAGGTGTTCCCTAAGGTTGCAAAGTGTACCTTCCATAAATATGGTGCTTCCGGTACAATTGAGAGGCATGACGGTCTTTGTGTACTGCCCCTTAATATCTTCAATGAGAAGATCTATATTTTCTTGTGGTTCTGGTATGATCACGTTTCATTTTATTAAATCTATTTCAAAGTTGCAAATAAATGTTCATTTTAAAATTAATACACGTGTTTAAACTAAATCCTAAGGCCTCTGAGCTATTAGGGGACTACCTTACCCTACACAGTTAATGTTCTCTATAATACTTGTTTACTTGGACAACTGAATTTTTATATTTGCAATGTTTTATTCTGAAGTGTGAATAATTTTCCATATTGCTTGTTATAGTTGTGCATACCTTCCTAGGTTCATCATTGTGGCCGTGATATCTGGGGTTGGACTTCTCTACCGCTTGGCCACCTTCACCCCAGCTTTCAGACAGATCCTCCTAAGGACTCGATCCCGCCTTGCTTCCTCTGACAATGTGGAAGCCATCTCCCGCAAGTGCCAGATTGGTGACTGGTTTGTTCTGTATCAACTAGGTGAGTATCTAAATAGTTATGAAAACCCTTTTAATATGTACTGTACTTTTAAATCTATTAGTTTTAATTAAAAGTTTATAGTGCAGTAATGTAAAATCTGTAATATGGTAGTACTTTATACTCATTCTCCTTGCAGCCAAGAACATGGATCCCTTGATCTACAAGGAATTTATCACCGATCTGGCTAACAAGCTTCAAGGAAAGGGCCCTGTATAAACAAAGTTAACCCAACTGCGAGTTGTTCGCAAGCTGCATGAAAGAAGTTTCCAGCGTAATATTGATGACCATGACACGGGGCCTGCTGACTCGATCATGGGGGGAGTTCCCTATTGAGATCTCTTTACTGGGTTTATTATGTAAAGTTTGCTTGTTTGTGTTCTAGTAGTAAATGGAATATTTCTTAAAATTTACTAAAATTTATAGTAGATGGTGCATATAATTCTTAAAATACTCATAAGGTGCACATTTCTTTAAGAATACAGCTGTCACAAGGATTTTTTGTCTTTCAAAACCTGGTCTTGTGCCAGGCAGGAAGAAAAGTAGTCTCAAAAACTGGCCACAGGAAAAAATAAACTTGTAAAGTTAATTTCTTGACTCTTAGAATTAGTGTCAATCCATTTGCCTTTATATCTTGCTGCCGCCTTTCTAGGTGTGTAGTGAAAAGGTGTCTAATATTTTAAGTATAGTTTAGTTTAAAATGTCATGCTATTATTTATTATGCATTTGATTAATATTTAATTTTTGACGATTTGTATAGATTTTCCCATTGTATCGTTCAACAATATGGAAGAATGATGAATTGTGGGTTTGATGATTTGGGGGGGGGGGCAATGGGGTTATCCAGCAAACATGTCTGCCTTCTGGGGATTCTATAACGGCTAGCTATGTCTTCCAATTTTTAAAATCGATAGTCGGTATATTTATTAGATTGGCCTGTGAGAGTCCTGAGTAAGAGACCTGAAGACCTGAACACTCATCACTTTGCTAATGGTTAACAAAACGCCATTTAGGAGTTCGGTCAGGATTGCCATTTGCCAGTCTAGTCACCCAGCTCTTTCATTTCCAATTGAATAGTTCCTGTTACCTGTGTGGCATGGTGTGTGGGGCCTTGCATTGCTGGTTTTGAGGGACCAATTATTATAATTATAGGACACTTGGAAATATTTTTTCTACTTATTTTGTAAAGATAGTTGTGATAGGTAACTTTAAGGCGTTTCAGTGTATTTGAAGTAATTTGCGTTATGAGCACATGGATTTCAGTTTATAGTTATTGGACGCATGTAAATTATATTTTTAGCCTACTTTTGTTAAGAGGATGAATGGAGGTGCAAGAGCTGTGTAGTACATGTGTACATTAAAGCATGTTGATAGGTGAACGACTTTGACTTATTCTATATGGACGGCGTGTAAGAGCGCCGGTGGCAGTGAAATACAAATAAATGAACAATGCTAATAGGATTTTTATTTAGATGTATAACCTTGTTAATGTTCCAAGGGAGATGATGGTAATAATTTGAGCAACAGTTACTTTAGATTGGCATATAGTGAACTAAAATATGTATTGGATACTATACCAGTCAAAATCTAGCTTTGTTTTTAATAAAGGATTAAAGTGTAAAATTTACTTCTCTGCTTATGCAGTCTCTAAAATCCTAGGTAAATGTTTAAAGTAAAAATGTCATACTGTGTAGGCATTCTGTAGTGTTAAAGATATTTAACGACATGCTAATCATACTGCCCTAGTGCTTTAATATTAATATAAAAAATTAAAGACCCTTCAATTAATAATTAGAAAATTTGATTTAGTGAAATTCAAATGCCAAGAGTAGAGAACGTTTGTAATTTATTAATGAAGCTGTTAACTTGGACATTATAATGCCAAGTAATGTTTGCCCTGAATTAATAAACATTAAGGCTGATCGTAATGAGTATCCTTTTGATGCAAGACAAATTACTTTCTAAATCCTAATAGAGCAATTCAAACAAACCAATTGGAAAGTACTAAATGCAAAATACGCAAGGTGCTCATCGGAGAAATCTGCAGGACATAAACGCGGACTGATCCACAAAGACAAGCCTACACCTGCATCCCCGTTATCTTCTACTACCAAGAACCATACGGACTGCATTAAAACATAATTACACTATTTACACACGTGCAACCCCCACACTCATTTTAACGTTGCACTTAAGTCCTAAAACTGCTTTATACCCATTTTGGCTTGACGCTTTTTCATAATGCCTTAGTCTTTAACTAATTATGGAAATTATTCCTACCTGAAAGATTCTAAATTGACATACTGATATGTAGACCCATCTCTGGCGAGATTATGAAAGAAGTTACAAGATTTTGACCCTAGATATTTAAGGTATGTTTATTTTCTGATCATTTGCTTTTCAATTGACATTTAAAAATTATCAAATTAAGGTGCTGCCACCAACTTGTGTTTCGATGATGGGTAATTATCAAAAGGCCCCAAGCCGGGAAGATTATCTGTTGGGATATTAGAGATGCATTACATGTAACTCTAATACCAGAACAAAAAGAACATAAGCCGAGCGATATCAAAGGAATCCAGACGGCACCGCTCCTGTGCCAGTAAGTTCATTACGGGCTCACCATAGCCCGTGCACTTATTATTATATATATATTTTTTTGAGATATATACAAGAGTTGTTGCATTTTTGTACAGCCACTAGTAAGCGTAGCGTTTCGGGTAGGTCCCTGGAATACGATCCCCGCCGCGAAGAATCGTTGTTACAACCAAGTACTGTACACATTTTACTGTTGAGTTAAACAGGCTACAGTTAAAGATTTGCGCCCAGTAAATCCTCCCCGGCCAGGATACGAACCCATGACAAAGCGCTCGCGGAACGCCAGGTGAGTGTCTTGCCAGTACATCACGGAGACTGCTACTTGGAACTTGTTCCGAGAAGCTGAATCTATAACAACAACAACAACAACAAAGGAATCTGATTCACCATCGATGCTATAGAGGGAACGACGACCCCCGAAGTGCAATAGGAAACACGATCATCATTGTTTTTTGTATATACTTTACAAAAGTTATTACATTTTTGTAAAGCCATTTTCACCCATAGATTTCGGACAGGTCCTTAATCTGGATTTTCCCCTGGAATACACCTCCCTCCCCCTCAAATTGTTTAACCACCAAGTACCCCATTCACTGCTGGCTGAACAGGTGTACCGTTTGGCGCCTAGTCAATCCTCCCTGGCCATTTCTTTTCTGACTAAACTTATCCAATTTATAGCCAGTGTTTCATATTCTATTTGAATGGATATGAATATTGAATAATGGACATAAATACATATATTTATATTGAATATAAATACATATATTTATATTGAATATAAATACATATATTTATATTGAATATAAATACATATATTTATATTGAATATAAATACATATATTTATATCGAATATAAATACATATTTATATTGAATATAAATACATATATTTATATGAAACAAATGGATATGAATATTGAATATGAATACATATATTTAACACATTAGTATATTAATATACTGGTTATACCCTTCATCCGCCTGTATGCTTCAATCATCCCTTACTCTTCACATTTCTAGAATACAAATATCACATTTTCTTAATCTTTTCATTAGGGATCAAATTTGATTACGTCTGTTAAGAGATTTGATGCGTCAGCCAGAGATCTGGTGTGACGTCAGCCAGGGATCTGGTGTGACGTCAGTCAGAGATCTGGTGTGACGTCAGTCAGAGATCTGGTGTGACGTCAGTCAGGGATCTGGTGTGACGTCAGCCAGGGATCTGGTGTGACGTCAGCCAGAGATCTGGTGTGACGTCAGCCAGGGATCTGGTGTGACGTCAGCCAGGGATCTGGTGTGACGTCAGCCAGGGATCTGGTGTGACGTCAACCAGGGATCTAGTGTGACGTCAGCGTAGAGCAATTTCAGCAAGGGTTTCCTGTAACGTCATCGCAAGGTTAGACGTCATAAGAGGATTTTTACTATGATGCGCTTCAAGATTATCTTTAGGGTAACGGCCTCCTAGCATGAATGAGACGGCTATTAGCAGCACGAACGAGAAGCCCACTAGCATAAACGAGACGGCAGCGCGGAACACACTCGGCCCGTGTGCAGCCCGTCCTCCAAACAAAGATCCAAAAGTGATTCCAGGCACCCGCCAAACCCCCTGTTTATGAATGAAAAGCGGTTTACACACGACTCACAACTGCTGACGTTCGAACATATCCGGAACAAGTGCTTCACTGACGAATTTTGTTCGAACCACAACGCTGTAAATGCTTCACCCACGTACTACAAATACAAATAATCGCCAGCAGAACCTAAACACCTGGCCTAACCTAACCTATGCCTATTTATACACAATATGCTAATATATTATAATATTAATTTATACTTGAGAAAATTCCCGTTTTGAATGAACAGCATGTTAAAATTTATGAATGCGTCTGTGGGGTTGACCGCTGAATGTAATGGACTTGAGTCGAGGACGGGTTGCCCGTGTGCGATGTGTCTAGGTTCGAGTCCCGGGCCCGAGAGGATCGTTTGTCTGGGCGTCAAAGTCTTAATTCTTCACCTCCGTTGACTGTGCAGTAATTAGGTATCTGGTTCTTAACCGATTGGCGGGGCGTGTTCCAGGGGAAGCGTGCTATGGCACGGGAAAGCTCTCAGACTGCTAAGAGGAGTTTGAAGTCGTCTGTTCATGTACCCACCTGTGTAAATAAGAAATGAACGAGACGGCCTACTGGCATGAACAAGACCACCAACTGACATGAACAAGACTACCAACTGACATGAACAAGACTACCAACTGACATGAACAAGACTACCAACTGACATGAACAAGACTACCAACTGACATGAACAAAGACTACCAACTGACATGAACAAGACTACCAACTGACATGAACAAAGACTACCAACTGACATGAACAAAGACTACCAACTGACATGAACAAAGACTACCAACTGACATGAACAAAGACTACCAACTGACATGAACAAAGACTACCAACTGCCATGAACAAGACTACCAACTGCCATGAACAAAGACTACCAACTGCCATGAACAAGACTACCAACTGACATGAACAAAGACTACCAACTGCCATGAACGAAACAGCTACAGGTCGACCACCTGAAAACAAGATTAAGGTTCATGATCAAGTAAATTTATTGAGATAATAAAATCCATCTCAAAAGGACAGAGTAGCTTAGATTTACCCTCTTTCTAGTTAAGGCCCCCTCAAGGGGCTCAAATCCATACGGTATGCAAATATTAATAATATTTTACATTCCAATCGTAATCACATGGCATACTGTAAGATCTCTTATTGATTATGCTGTACCTGTCATATCTTGTTTTGGTGAAGGTACACTAAACAAGTTGGAGTAGGTACAAAATGAAGCCATGACAATAGTTTCAGGATGCCCAAGAAATGTAATCATGAGATAATGAGGATGGAATTGAACTTACTGAGTATTAGGTATAGAATTTCAGAGACAAATGTATCTTCGGCGATTAGATTAACGAGAGATATGAGAGATGGGAGAGTAAATTAATTAATCCTCTCCAAAAGTTGGGAAGAAATGAACAATATATGTTAAAGTGCAGTAAGTATAATAAGAGCATATATGAGATCCTTATGTTCTAATGTTACATAGTATGATATCTTTCAAGAATATGTTGCCTTGCCAAAGAAACAACACCACTATGGGAGGAATGTAACATAAATGTAGTATTTATTCCCTCTATTTTCTTCCATGAGGAGTTTTCAGACTTAAACTTGACGTTGTGTGTATATTGACTGAGAAGCAACAGCCCCTTGGACACAAGTCATCTTGAGATGATTTCGGGGCTTTAATGTCTCCGCGACCCGGTCCTCGACCAGGCCTCCACCCCCAGGAAGCAGCCAGTGATAGCTGACTAACACCCAGGTACCTATTTTACTGCTAGGTAACAGGGGCATAGGGTGAAAGAAACTCTGCCCATTGTTTCTCGCCGGCGCCTGGGATCGAACCCGGGACCACAGGATCACAAGTCCAGCGTGCTGTCTGCTCGGCCGACCGGCTCCCCATTTATATATGTCTAACCTACAATTGAAACACCTAAAGATGAAGATTAAGCCACCCAAAAGGTGGCACGGGCATGAATAGCCCGTAAGTGGTGGCCCTTTGAGCCATTGCCAGTATCAAGAGCTGTGGGGAAACACCTAAGGGATCCTACGTCTATTATATTACGTGGTAATTGGTTCCACAAATCGACAACCCGGTTACCGAACCAGTATTTACCCAGGTCTTTCCTAAATCTAAACTTATCCAATCTATACCTACTGTTTCTACCCTAAATTACCGATTGCCTCAAGGGCTCATAAATCTGAATAGTACACATTATAATTATATTAAACATTACGTTTACATTAATTCAGGTACACCACACCACCTGTCCACCACCACCACCACCACCACACCACCCACGAATATGTCTCTCCTCAATAGCATATCTACTTGGTGTTCCTGCTCTAATATTTTAATTTTTTAACTTTTAAACAGTGCACTAAAACTGAAGCGAAAGGGAAACAGGGAAAAGGAGGAAACCCCACCTCCAATTAAAACTTTGACACAAATATCAGAGTAACAAGGTTATCGCGTATAACCGAACTCAATCACGAGCTCACCATAGCCTGTGCTACAGGGACATTTCGTTCCGAGTAGCTAAATCTAAAACAACAACAACATGCTCTAGTACTACAACATGATGGGCATCTATAGCTCGGTTGGTAGGTCAACAACCCGTCCTCGACTCAAGTCCATTACATTCAGCGGTCAACCCCACAGACGCATTCATAAATTTTAACATGCTGTTCATTCAAAACGGGAATTTTCTCAAGTATAAATTAATATTACAATATATTAGCATATTGTGTATATATAGGCATAGGATAGGTTAGGTTAGGTGTTTAGGTTCTGTTGGCGATTATTTGTATTTGTAGTACGTGGGTGAAGCATTTATAGCGTTGTGATTCGAACAAAATTCGTCAGTGAAGCACTTGTTCCGGATATGTTCGAACGTCAGCAGTTGTGAGTCGTGTGTGAACCGCTTTTCATTCATAAACAGGGGGTTGGCGGGTGCATGGAATCACTTTTGGATCTTTGTTTGGAGGACGGGCTGGGTCTAGTATTTCTGAGGGCCGAGCTCGAATCACCGGTGATTCAGTTGAAGGAAGTGTTTAATATTAAGTTGACCAAACCACACACTGGAAAGTGAAGGGACGACGACGTTTCGGTCCGTCCTGGACCATTCTCAAGTCGATTGTGTCTCATGTCGATCCTTTAATATTAAACATATGCATGTGTATTCGTAACGCCTGTTCCTGAGGTATATAACTTAAACCAATACACAAGAAGCAAATTTAAGACGATAAAACCTCCATTTGAATAGAAACTTGGAGGCGAAGCTGTCCTACAGTTTTTATAGGAAGAAAACTGTCAAATCAACTCCAATTCAAAAATTATATTCATATATGATTGTATATTTATAAATGACTTAGCTTGCAAAGTTTCAAGTACATTATTAATTTATACAAGAAAACAAAAAATTCTGATATTAAAACTTATTCCTTACAATAATCTTGTTTACAAAGTCTCAAGACATTATTTAAGCAAGAAGATATAATAGCCTAATACTGATCATTATAATCATACATTATATACGTTGATCAAACCACACACTAGAAAGTGAAGGGACGACGACGTTTCGGTCCGTCCTGGACCATTCTCAAGTCGACACAATCGACTTGAGAATGGTCCAGGACGGACCAAAACGTCGTCGTCCCTTCACCTTCTAGTGTGTGATCTGGTCAACATATTTCAGCCCCGTTATTGTGACTCCTCGCCTGCATACATTATATACCGTACAATAGCAGCAAGAACTCATTATGACACGAGAGTGAATGAATGGAAAAACTATTACACTTTTAACGACATAAATAGATAGATTACAAAAGATAAGTGTAAAACAAAAATTAGTGCCGCTTCCTGTCCACGTCCGTCCAGCGCAGAGGTGTCAGTGGGAATATTTGATCCAAGTGAACAGAGCACCTCGTATATACCGCCATAGTTAAGAACATAAGAAGAACATAAGAACAAAGGTAACTGCAGAAGGCCTATTGGCCCATACGAGGCAGCTCCTATTTACAACCACCCAATCCACTCATATACATGTCCAACCCGCGCTTGAAACAATCGAGGGATCCCACCTCCACCACGTTACGCGGTAATTGGTTCGACAAATCAACAACCTGTTACCGAACCAGTATTTACCCAAGTCTTTCCTAAATCTAAACTTATCCAATTTAGGCCATATTCCATCTATCACAAGCACGAATACAAAATAACGCTACAACCACTGGTCACCTTTGATCATGAACAAGTGTGGTTTACTGTTGGAATCAAAAACCTTTCCCCCAACTTCTCTAAACGACTAAACGGGAGAGGACGAGGCCAGAAATCCCAGGACAGCTCTTGTTAAATTAATGCTGCGCTTTGAACATTTAGAACATTGCCAAAATCAAGGCCAACGAGAAATTGCACCTCTCATAAATCACATTTGCTTCATAACTATTGATTCTTTAATC
>WNGS01163731.1:2906134-2921551 GCA_020271785.1 Procambarus virginalis
CATTTGTAAAACCATGTTGCGACTCATTTATTAATTTATGTTTTTCAAGATGAAGACGAATTGTATTTGCAATTATTGATTCAAGTAACTTTCCCACAATAGACGTTAGGCTAATTGGCCGATAGTTTGACGCAAGTGATCTAGCTCCTTTCTTAAAAATTGGTACCTTAACACTCGACATCACGACCGTACAAAAGATGATGGTAGCCGAGGTTATTTGCTCATCATCCCGACGGCACTATGATGGTAATCTTGGGCATGGTATTTTACTATCACCTCATTTTTGGGGGCCACGTAGCAGAGCAACTCAAATTAAGTTAGGTTCTTTTAATTTGTCCTTATACTATTAAATAAATAAAAATTCTTTTCCTAATGTGACGATGTCTATGAATTTTGTAACTAGTCATCAGACTATAACTTGCTTAGCTAAATAAATTGTGGGGTTCAGTTCCTGAGCCCATTATGTGCTTCTGTAACCCTTTCCACTACACGCCCACAAGATGGGTATGGGTGCATAATAAATGACAATAAGCAACCTGCCTTAAAAACTTTATAGTATGGTAATCACATCAACATATCACAGCATTAAGATTAGTGTGAAATTCCTGTTTTGGCCAGAATGTCTACCACTCTGCATGAGTGGACTTTGTAATGTTTCTTTTCGGCAGCTTTATTTCCTCAGTTTCTGAACTGCTTTCTTTAGCTTGTATGTTGTAATAAACTATTCCAACATTTACAGTTGTTCTTCCTTGTGAAGATTTAACGAAAAATTGTGCTTGTAAGGGTGATAAAGTTCAGCCCCGGCAGCACCCTGTCTTACTCCATAGTTCCACCTTTGTGGGACCGGTATAAGCCTAACATGTATATATACACTGGCTGCCTGTCCCCTACACAATGATTTATCATTAACTATTATATACAGTATACCCGGCTAAAGCGAACACAGAACAGTTCCGTCATAGGAGATTCCTAGATTGGAATTCACTACCAAATTTCAATAAATCAAAGTATTTTATGGTGAAATGCTGTTATTTTATGCATCATTTGTTGTTTAATAATATTACGGCCATCTCAACAAAAAACAGTACATCCTAAGCAGACGTTATATAATGATATTCTCAACAGTAGATAAAAGAAAATTAATTGTTATCTAATACCAGAATAGTATAAAAAGCTTATCATAAGCTACGGGATTGTAGATCAGTGTTTAAAGGGAATTCGGAAGTAATAATGATACAGCTGATGCCATCTGTTGGCAGAAGAGAACACTATCAACTGGCAGGTCAACAGTGGCCATAAGGTACAGCTTACGCCATCTGTTGACATCAAATTACACTTATAACAAATTAGCCCACAAAATACCACTAACGCCATCTAGTTTTTTTCCAACGCACTATAAATAGCCAAACAGCAACCCATAAGGCAGGTTGTTGTGCTCGGGTAGGAGGTTCCTAGCTCCGCCCCCAAGAGGTATGGGGTGCATAAACAATGGCATATCATTGGTAGAAACTCTTTGTTGACATTCACACAACAGCCAATCACAGGAAGGGATCAGCTAAAGGCTCCATCCACTTAATAAATCATCTTTATTCAGCACTCCATCCTTGCCTATGACATTCTGCTTCAACTTTAATCTACCTAAAAAGTAAATGGTTAAGTATTTAAAAGCATTAATAAAATGATAATTAAATACTGGAGGATGTAACGAGTGTTACAGAAACATGGGCTGGCTACCTAGCTTGTGACGTCATCAGTGGGGGTTGCCTCACACAAATAATATCAATGATACAATGCTCCGTTCTCTTATTGGACTCGATTATTCAGTTAGATGGAAATTTCTGTCTTGTACAAAACGAAGAGGTTGTCTTTGAAATAAAGATATTGTTGTGCAAAAAGACGTATTTCTTAGTTTTCATTTAATTATAGAGAGTGTTGGCATTCCTGGCAACAGCCAATCACAGGAAGGTATTTGCTAAAAGTCCGTCTCCTTACTGACGTGTTCAGGAGCGACACACAGATCTAGCTTATGACTTTCTGTTTCATCTCTTGTAAAAAAAATATGAATATTTCGGTTACTATGATTATTAAAAGTATAAGATTATAACAGTTGTTACACAAAATAGCTAAAGTTTGCCATTAAAAAGAGATCATAGTGGATTTGTAATAGTTTTATGGAAAGCGTGTTATACAATTTTTCTAAATATCTTCTGATATGGTTGTTGACTTCTCAATTTGTGTTACTAATACTTGAAGGCTTCTTTCCAGTTCCTTGTAGATTTTATACCAGTCAGCACAATGAGTAAGGGCTCTGAGTGTAATTGCGTTTATTACACTATTCTTATATCTGTCTGACCATTCATACACATTCCAGTGTTTAGTATAATCTTCTATGGTGAAAGTTGCTTTAGGTTCTCACGTAGACATGGAGGAAAGGGTGTGTACCATTTATTTATTTATTTATTTATTTACATATATACAAGAAGGTACAAATTGTTTGTGAGAATACATTGAATAGTACAGTATTTACAATCTCGTAAAGCCACTAGTACGCGCAGCGTTTCGGGCAGTATCGATGCCTAGTTCAAGGGTAAAGTTAAGCACTGAGTTGCGGATAAGTGGATCCTTTAATCGCGACAATTCCAGGAGGGTTTTCACACATACGTATATATTATCGATGTATCTGCAGTAGATGCGAAGTTTCCCTGTGGTATTGAAGGTTTTCTAGTGTTCATATTTAGAGTAACCATGGGTTTTACTTATATTTTTAATACAACAAAAATTAATTATTATAATGTTTCGATTATTTCTGAGTGGGCCCAACAATTTATTTCCCTAAATAAATGCACATTATTATCATTATGATTGACTAAATCTAGTCCTTGCAGGCGAGATCAGTTGTGAACGCCAGCTAGCGCACAAGTACAAGAGCACCCAAAATTAACATACCAGACATGTAGAGACAGGCGTGTAGCTGCTGACTTTGTTTTTATTAATAAATATTACATGATAAACGTTTGCTCTAAATACATATTATTATATATTAGTACAACAATCACACAGTAAATGTAATAGGAGTCTACCCAAAAAACTGGCCAGTCAAGTGTTTTGTGCGTTCGACCATGTTTGTGGGCCTTCAGTTGCGAAGTGTAAACACTGTCGGGCATCATTCTTATGAAGCCAGGATTATGTCCATCAGCTCACTCTGTATGATATGGCAACCTATCTTATTACCATGGATAAATTACCTGAAATCCTTGCACTGTATCCACATTTCGCTTCCAGTAGATAAACGACATATGAGATTCAGAAACAAGTAGTGTACTGTGAGAACTAATAATAAACAGAAGCTCCCCTATGACTCTGTAATATCCCCATTGGTCAAACTATTATGTATTAGCGATAAGACCTACCATTAATGTATGATGACTTACTGTAAATATGTAGCTCTTGAAATAGCACTTACTCTGTAACTAGCTGACATTGTAACTATAAGGTGTGAATGATAGATGTTATTGTTAATGTAATAATCTAAGATGAGGTCTGATAAAGACCTTTTGTGCCCTCTGTAATGCTTTTGCGCTACCGCTCACAGGATGAGTATTGGGTGCACAATAAACTAGCCGCCTTCGGCGGCAACAATCAAAACAAATCACATCACTCAACTTCATTCAATAACTATATGCCTGTAACTAGAAGATTTCAACTGTTAATAGTCTTACATTAGGGTTTTAATATTAAATATATATATATATATATATATATATATATATATATATATATATATATATATATATATATATATATATATATATATATATATATATATATATATATATTATATATATATATATATATATATATATATATATATATATATATATATATATATATATATATATATATATAACTGAAACTCACACCCCAGAAGTGACTCGAACCCATACTGCCAGGAGCACTATGCAACTGGTGTACAGGGCACCTTATCCACTGGACCATCACGACCGGACAAAAGCTGATGGTAGCCAAGGCTATTTGCCCATCAGCTCGCCGACACTCTGATAGTAATCTTGGGCATAGTATTTTCTCAAATCACCTCATTCTTTGGGGCACACGTGAGAAACACAAATGCAAACAAGCCGGAATGGTCCCCAGGCATATATGCAACTGAAAACTCACACCTCATAAGTGACTCGAACCCATATTGCCAGGACACTATGCAAGTGGTGTACAGGAGACCTTAACCACTCGACCATCACGAACCGTACAAAAGATAATGGTAGCTGAGGCTATTTGCCCATCATCCCGACGGCACTATGATGGTAATCTTGGGCATAGTTATTTTATCAAATCACCTCATTTTTGGGGGCCACGTGAGCAACTCAAATTAAGTTAGGTTCTTTTAATTTGTCCTTATACTATTTATTAAATAAAAAGGCTTTCCTAATGTGACGATGTCTATTGAATTTTGTAACTAGCTCATCAAGATTGTAACTTGCTTAGCTAAATAAATTGTGGGGTTCAGTCCCTGAGCCCATTATGTGCCTCTGTAACCCTTTCCACTACCGCCCACAAGATGGGTATGGGGTGCATAATAAATGAACTAAAGCAACCTGCCTTAACATCTTTATAGTATGATAATCACATCAACATATCAGCATTAAGATCAGTGTGAAATTCCTGTTTTGGCCAGAATGTCTACCACTCTGCATGAGTGGACTTTGTAATGTTTCTTTTCGGCAGCTTTATTTCCTCAGTTTCTGAACTGCTTTCTTTAGCTTGTATGTTGTAATAAACTATTCCAACATTTACAGTTGTTCTTTCTTGTGAAGATTTAACAAAAAATTGTTCTTGTAAGGGTGATAAAGTTCAGCCCCGGCAGCACCCTGTCTTACTCCATAGTTCCACCTTTGTGGGACCGGTACAAGCCTAACATGTATATATACACTGGCTGCCTGTCCCCTACACAATGAATTCATTAACTATTATATACAGTATGCCCGGCTAAAGCGAACACAGTACAGTATCGTCATAGGAGATTCTTAGATTGGAATTCACTACCAAATTTCAATATATCAAAGTATTTTATGTTTGAAATGCTGTTATTTTATGCATCATTTGTTGTTTTAATAATATTACGACCATCTCAACAAAAAACAGTACATCCTAAGCAGACGTTATATAATGATATTCTCAACAGTAGATAAAAGAAAATCAATTGTTATCTAATACCAGAATAGTATAAAAGCTTATCATAAGCTACGGGATTTGTAGATCAGTGTTTAAAGGGAATTCGGAAGTAATAATGATACAGCTGATGCCATCTGTTGGCAGAAGAGAACACTATCAACTGGCAGGTCAACAGTGGCCATAAGGTACAGCTTACGCCATCTGTTGACATCAAATTACACTTATAACAAATTAGCCCACAAAATACCACTAACGCCATCTCGTTTTTTTCCAACGCACTATAAATAGCCAAACAGCAACCCATAAGGCGGGTTGTTGTGCTCGGGTAGGAGGTTCCTAGCTCCGCCCACAGATGGTATGGGGCGCATAATAAATGACATATCATTGGTAGAAACTCTTTGTTGACATTCGCACAACAGCCAATCACAGGAAGGGATCAGCTAAAGGCTCCATCCACTTAATAAATCATCTTTATTCAGCACACCATCCTGGCTTATGACATTCTGCTTCAACTTTAATGTACCTAAAAAGTAAATGGTTAAGTATTTAAAAGTATTAATAAAATGATAATTAAATACTGCAGGATGTAACGAGTGTTACAGAAACATGGGCTGGCTACCTAGCTTGTGACGTCATCAGTGGGGGTTGCCTCACACAAATAATATCAATGATACAATGCTCCGTTCTCTTATTGGACTCGATTATTCAGTTAGATGGAAATTTCTGTCTTGTACAAAACGAAGAGGTTGTCTTTGAAATAAAGATATTGTTGTGCAAAAAGACGTATTTCTTAGTTTTCATTTAATTATAGAAAGAGTGTTGGCATTCCCAGCAACAGCCAATCACAGGAAGGTATTTGCTAAAAGTCCGTCTCCTTACTGACGTCTTCAGGAGCGACACACAGATCTAGCTTATGACTTTCTGTTTCATCTCTTGTATAAAAAAAATATGAATATTTCGGTTACTATGATTATTAAAAGTATGAGATTATAACAGTTGTTACACAAAATAGCTAAAGTTTGCCATTAAAAAGAGATCATAGTGGATTTTGTAATAGTTTTATGGAAAGCGTGTTATACAATTTTTCTAAATATCTTCTGATATGGTTGTTGACTTCGCAATTTGTGTTCCTAATACTTGAAGGCTTCTTTCCAGTTCCTTGTAGATTTTATACCAGTCAGCACAATGAGTAAGGCCTCTGAGTATAATTGCGTTTATTACACTATTCTTATATCTGTCTGACCATTCATACACATTCCAGTGTTTAGTATAATCTTCTGTGGTGAAAGTTGCTTTAGGTTCTCACGTAGACATGGAGGAAAGGGTGTGTACCATTTATTTATTTATTTATTTATTTATTTACATATATACAAGAAGGTACAAATTGTTTGTGAGAATACATTGAATAGTACAGTATTTACAATCTCGTAAAGCCACTAGTACGCGCAGCGTTTCGGGCAGTATCGATGCCTAGTTCAAGGGTAAAGTTAAGCACTGAGTTGCGGATAAGTGGATCCTTTGATCGCGACAATTCCAGGAGGGTTTTCACACATACGTATATATTATCGATGTATCTGCAGTAGATGCGAAGTTTCCTGTGGTATTGAAGGTTTTCTAGTGTTCATATTTAGAGTAACCATGGGTTTTATTTATATTTTTAATACAACAAAAATTAATTATTATAATGTTTCGATTATTTCTGAGTGGGCCCAACAATTTATTTCCCTAAATAAATGCACATTATTATCATTATGATTGACTAAATCTAGTCCTTGCAGGCGAGATCAGTTGTGAACGCCAGCTAGCGCACAAGTACAAGAGCACCCAAAATTAACATACCAGACATGTAGAGACAGGCGTGTAGCTGCTGACTTTGTTTTTATTAATAAATATTACATGATAAACGTTTGCTCTAAATACATATTATTATATATTAGTACAACAATCACACAGTAAATGTAATAGGAGTCTACCCAAAAAACTGGCCAGTCAAGTGTTTTGTGCGTTCGACCATGTTTGTGGGCCTTCAGTTGCGAAGTGTAAACACTGTCGGGCATCATTCTTATGAAGCCAGGATTATGTCCATCAGCTCACTCTGTATGATATGGCAACCTATCTTATTACCATGGATAAATTACCTGAAATCCTTGCACTGTATCCACATTTCGCTTCCAGTAGATAAACGACATATGAGATTCAGAAACAAGTAGTGTACTGTGAGGACTAATAATAAACAGAAGCTCCCCTATGACTCTGTAATATCCCCATTGGTCAAACTATTATGTATTAGCGATAAGACCTACCATTAATGTATGATGACTTACTGTAAATATGTAGCTCTTGAAATAGCACCTACTCTGTAACTAGCTGACATTGTAACTATAAAGTGTGAATGATAGATGTAATTGTTAATGTAATAATCTAAGATGAGGTCTGATAAAGACCTTTTGTGCCCTCTGTAATGCTTTTGCGCTACCGCTCACAGGATGAGTATTGGGTGCACAATAAACTAGCCGCCTTCGGCGTCAACAATCAAAACAAATCACATCACTCAACTTCATTCAATAACTATATGTCTGTTAACTAGAAGATTTCAACTGTTAATAGTCTTACATTAGGGTTTAATATATATATATATATATAATATATATATATAATATATATATATATATATATATTTATATATATATATATATATATATATATATATATATATATATATATATATATATATATATATATATATATTATATATATATATATATATATATATATTATTAAATATGACCGAAAAAGTAAGATAATAATTCTAACACGAATTTTCTCAATTTTCCTTATGTTTGTTTTACTGATGACGGTAAATTAAAAATCAATTCTCCAAAATTCATTCTTTATTTCTTAGTCTGACGCGACACTTGAGCGCGTTTCGTAAAACTTATTACATTTTCAAAGACTTTAGTTACACACACACAGAACAACTATAACTGAACAGAATTTAAATACCTGCATTTGGGTGAGGTGACATGTTACAATGGTTTGGGGTGAGGTGAGAACAAACACAGAACACGAAACAATGGGTATAAGGGAAGAATAGATCTGTAACTGCAGAAGGCCTATTGGCCGTATTTCTTGATGTTTCTATATTGGAGCGGAGTCTTGAAGTGGGTAGAATATAGTAGTGCGTTAATTGGCTGTTGATTGCTGGTGTTGACTTCTTGATGTGTAGTGCCTCGCAGATGTCAAGCCGCCTGTTGTCGCTGTATCAACAGGCGGCTTGACATCTGCGAGGCACAATCGCAGGATGTCAAGCATTATGTGCCTCTGAGGCATTATGAGGCATTATGTGCCTCTGTAACCCTTTCCACTACCGCCCACAAGATGGGTATGGGGTGCATAATAAATGAACTAAAGCAACCTGCCTTAACATCTTTATAGTATGATAATCACATCAACATATCAGCATTAAGATCAGTGTGAAATTCCTGTTTTGGCCAGAATGTCTACCACTCTGCATGAGTGGACTTTGTAATGTTTCTTTTCGGCAGCTTTATTTCCTCAGTTTCTGAACTGCTTTCTTTAGCTTGTATGTTGTAATAAACTATTCCAACATTTACAGTTGTTCTTTCTTGTGAAGATTTAACAAAAAATTGTTCTTGTAAGGGTGATAAAGTTCAGCCCCGGCAGCACCCTGTCTTACTCCATAGTTCCACCTTTGTGGGACCGGTACAAGCCTAACATGTATATATACACTGGCTGCCTGTCCCCTACACAATGAATTCATTAACTATTATATACAGTATGCCCGGCTAAAGCGAACACAGTACAGTATCGTCATAGGAGATTCTTAGATTGGAATTCACTACCAAATTTCAATATATCAAAGTATTTTATGTTTGAAATGCTGTTATTTTATGCATCATTTGTTGTTTTAATAATATTACGACCATCTCAACAAAAAACAGTACATCCTAAGCAGACGTTATATAATGATATTCTCAACAGTAGATAAAAGAAAATCAATTGTTATCTAATACCAGAATAGTATAAAAGCTTATCATAAGCTACGGGATTTGTAGATCAGTGTTTAAAGGGAATTCGGAAGTAATAATGATACAGCTGATGCCATCTGTTGGCAGAAGAGAACACTATTAACTGGCAGGTCAACAGTGGCCATAAGGTACAGCTTACGCCATCTGTTGACATCAAATTACACTTATAACAAATTAGCCCACAAAATACCACTAACGCCATCTCGTTTTTTTCCAACGCACTATAAATAGCCAAACAGCAACCCATAAGGCAGGTTGTTGTGCTCGGGTAGGAGGTTCCAAGCTCCGCCCACAGATGGTATGGGGCGCATAATAAATGACATATCATTGGTAGAAACTCTTTGTTGACATTCGCACAACAGCCAATCACAGGAAGGGATCAGCTAAAGGCTCCATCCACTTAATAAATCATCTTTATTCAGCACACCATCCTGGCTTATGACATTCTGCTTCAACTTTAATGTACCTAAAAAGTAAATGGTTAAGTATTTAAAAGTATTAATAAAATGATAATTAAATACTGCAGGATGTAACGAGTGTTACAGAAACATAGGCTGGCTACCTAGCTTGTGACGTCATCAGTGGGGGTTGCCTCACACAAATAATATCAATGATACAATGCTCAG
Source organism: Procambarus virginalis (assembly GCA_020271785.1). Classification (NCBI taxonomy): domain Eukaryota; kingdom Metazoa; phylum Arthropoda; class Malacostraca; order Decapoda; family Cambaridae; genus Procambarus; species Procambarus virginalis. The sequence continues at coordinate 2,915,997 of WNGS01163731.1, forward strand.
TTCTCTTATTGGACTCGATTATTCAGTTAGATGGAAATTTCTGTCTTGTACAAAACGAAGAGGTTGTCTTTGAAATAAAGATATTGTTGTACAAAAAGACGTATTTCTTAGTTTTCATTTAATTATAGAAAGAGTGTTGGCATTCCTGGCAACAGCCAATCACAGGAAGGTATTTGCTAAAAGTCCGTCTCCTTACTGACGTGTTCAGGAGCGACACACAGATCTAGCTTATGACTTTCTGTTTCATCTCTTGTATATAAAAAATATGAATATTTCGGTTACAATGATTATTAAAAGTATGAGATTATAACAGTTGTTACACAATATAGCTAAAGTTTGCCACAAAAAAAAAGAGATCATAGTGGATTTTGTAATAGTTTTATGGAAAGCGTGTTATACAATTTTTCTAAATATCTTCTGATATGGTTGTTGACTTCTCAATTTGTGTTCCTAATACTTGAAGGCTTCTTTCCAGTTCCTTGTAGATTTTATACCAGTCAGCACAATGAGTAAGGGCTCTGAGTGTAATTGCGTTTATTACACTATTCTTATATCTGTCTGACCATTCATACACATTCCAGTGTTTAGTATAATCTTCTGTGGTGAAAGTTGCTTTAGGTTCTCACGTAGACATGGAGGAAAGGGTGTGTACCATTTATTTATTTATTTATTTATTTACATATATACAAGAAGGTACAAATTGTTTGTGAGAATACATTGAATAGTACAGTATTTACAATCTCGTAAAGCCACTAGTACGCGCAGCGTTTCGGGCAGTATCGATGCCTAGTTCAAGGGTAAAGTTAAGCACTGAGTTGTGGATAAGTGGATCCTTTAATCGCGACAATTCCAGGAGGGTTTTCACACATACGTATATATTATCGATGTATCTGCAGTAGATGCGAAGTTTCCTGTGGTATTGAAGGTTTTCTAGTGTTCATATTTAGAGTAACCATGGGTTTTATTTATATTTTTAATACAACAAAAATTAATTATTATAATGTTTCGATTATTTCTGAGTGGGCCCAACAATTTATTTCCCTAAATAAATGCACATTATTATCATTATGATTGACTAAATCTAGTCCTTGCAGGCGAGATCAGTTGTGAACGCCAGCTAGCGCACAAGTACAAGAGCACCCAAAATTAACATACCAGACATGTAGAGACAGGCGTGTAGCTGCTGACTTTGTTTTTATTAATAAATATTACATGATAAACGTTTGCTCTAAATACATATTATTATATATTAGTACAACAATCACACAGTAAATGTAATAGGAGTCTACCCAAAAAACTGGCCAGTCAAGTGTTTTGTGCGTTCGACCATGTTTGTGGGCCTTCAGTTGCGAAGTGTAAACACTGTCGGGCATCATTCTTATGAAGCCAGGATTATGTCCATCAGCTCACTCTGTATGATATGGCAACCTATCTTATTACCATGGATAAATTACCTGAAATCCTTGCACTGTATCCACATTTCGCTTCCAGTAGATAAACGACATATGAGATTCAGAAACAAGTAGTGTACTGTGAGGACTAATAATAAACAGAAGCTCCCCTATGACTCTGTAATATCCCCATTGGTCAAACTATTATGTATTAGCGATAAGACCTACCATTAATGTATGATGACTTACTGTAAATATGTAGCTCTTGAAATAGCACTTACTCTGTAACTAGCTGACATTGTAACTATAAGGTGTGAATGATAGATGTAATTGTTAATGTAATAATCTAAGATGAGGTCTGATAAAGACCTTTTGTGCCCTCTGTAATGCTTTTGCGCTACCGCTCACAGGATGAGTATTGGGTGCACAATAAACTAGCCGCCTTCGGCGTCAACAATCAAAACAAATCACATCACTCAACTTCATTCAATAACTATATGTCTGTTAACTAGAAGATTTCAACTGTTAATAGTCTTACATTAGGGTTATATATATATATATATATATATATATATATATATATATATATATATATATATATATATATATATATATATATATATATATATATATATATATATATATATATATATATATATATATATATATATATAACTGAAAACTCACACCCCAGAAGTGACTCGAACCCATACTGCCAGGAGCACTATGCAACTGGTGTACAGGGCACCTTATCCACTGGACCATCACGACCGGACAAAAGCTGATGGTAGCCAAGGCTATTTGCCCATCAGCTCGCCGACACTCTGATAGTAATCTTGGGCATAGTATTTTCTCAAATCACCTCATTCTTTGGGGCACACGTGAGAAACACAAATGCAAACAAGCCGGAATGGTCCCCAGGCATATATGCAACTGAAAACTCACACCTCATAAGTGACTCGAACCCATATTGCCAGGACTACTATGCAAGTGGTGTACATGAGACCTTAACCACTCGACAATCACGAACCGTACAAAAGATAATGGTAGCTGAGGCTATTTGCCCATCATCCCGACGGCACTATGATGGTAATCTTGGGCATAGTTATTTTATCAAATCACCTCATTTTTGGGGGCCACGTGAGCAACTCAAATTAAGTTAGGTTCTTTTAATTTGTCCTTATACTATTTATTAAATAAAAAGGCTTTCCTAATGTGACGATGTCTATTGAATTTTGTAACTAGCTCATCAAGATTGTAACTTGCTTAGCTAAATAAATTGTGGGGTTCAGTCCCTGAGCCCATTATGTGCCTCTGTAACCCTTTCCACTACCGCCCACAAGATGGGTATGGGGTGCATAATAAATGAACTAAAGCAACCTGCCTTAACAACTTTATAGTATGATAATCACATCAACATATCAGCATTAAGATCAGTGTGAAATTCCTGTTTTGGCCAGAATGTCTACCACTCTGCATGAGTGGACTTTGTAATGTTTCTTTTCGGCAGCTTTATTTCCTCAGTTTCTGAACTGCTTTCTTTAGCTTGTATGTTGTAATAAACTATTCCAACATTTACAGTTGTTCTTTCTTGTGAAGATTTAACAAAAAATTGTTCTTGTAAGGGTGATAAAGTTCAGCCCCGGCAGCACCCTGTCTTACTCCATAGTTCCACCTTTGTGGGACCGGTACAAGCCGAACATGTATATATACACTGGCTGCCTGTCCCCTACACAATGAATTCATTAACTATTATATACAGTATGCCCGGCTAAAGCGAACACAGTACAGTATCGTCATAGGAGATTCTTAGATTGGAATTCACTACCAAATTTCAATATATCAAAGTATTTTATGTTTGAAATGCTGTTATTTTATGCATCATTTGTTGTTTTAATAATATTACGACCATCTCAACAAAAAACAGTACATCCTAAGCAGACGTTATATAATGATATTCTCAACAGTAGATAAAAGAAAATCAATTGTTATCTAATACCAGAATAGTATAAAAGCTTATCATAAGCTACGGGATTTGTAGATCAGTGTTTAAAGGGAATTCGGAAGTAATAATGATACAGCTGATGCCATCTGTCGGCAGAAGAGAACACTATCAACTGGCAGGTCAACAGTGGCCATAAGGTACAGCTTACGCCATCTGTTGACATCAAATTACACTTATAACAAATTAGCCCACAAAATACCACTAACGCCATCTCGTTTTTTTCCAACGCACTATAAATAGCCAAACAGCAACCCATAAGGCAGGTTGTTGGGCTCGGGTAGGAGGTTCCTAGCTCCGCCCCCAAGAGGTATGGGGCGCATAATAAATGACATATCATTGGTAGAAACTCTTTGTTGACATTCGCACAACAGCCAATCACAGGAAGGGATCAGCTAAAGGCTCCATCCACTTAATAAATCATCTTTATTCAGCACACCATCCTGGCTTATGACATTCTGCTTCAACTTTAATGTTTAATGGAATCACAGCATCTCCATAACCCCGGACAACATGGTTTCAGAACAGGGCGCTCTTGCCTGTCGCAGTTGCTGGACCACTATGATATGGCATTAGATGCTATGGAAGACAAACAAAACGCTGATGTAATTTACACAGATTTCGCAAAAGCTTTTGATAAATGTGACCATGGTGTTATTGCCCATAAAATGCGCTCAAAAGGAATTACCGGAAAAGTAGGCAGATGGATCTACAATTTCCTGACCAACAGAACCCAATGTGTAATAGTCAACAAAATAAAATCCAACCCGTCAACCGTTAAGAGCTCAGTCCCCCAGGGTACTGTGCTTGCTCCAGTACTTTTTCTCATCCTCATATCGGACATAGACAAGAGCACAACCTATAGCACTGTATCATCCTTTGCAGATGACACTAGGATCTTCATGAGAGTAGGCAACATAGAGGACACGGCGAACCTCCAGTCAGATGTAGATCAGGTCTTTCTATGGGCTACAGAAAATAATATGGTGTTTAACGAAGACAAGTTCCAGCTCATGCGCTATGGAAAAAATGAAAATATAAAAACGGAAACCACGTACAAAACTCAGGCAAATCATAACATAGAACGAAAAGGCAATGTAAAGGATCTGGGTGTACTCATGTCGGAAGACCTTACCTTTAAAGAACACAATAAAGTAGCCGTCACAACTGCAAGAAAAATGACAGGTTGGATAACAAGAACTTTTCACACTAGAGATGCTATACCGATGATGACACTTTTCAAAACGCTTGTGCTCTCTAGAGTGGAGTACTGCTGCACAATGACAGCCCCTTTCACTGCTGGTGAAATTGCTGACCTGGAGAGCGTGCAGAGATCCTTTACTGCTAGAATCCACTCGGTAAAACATCTAAACTATTGGGACCGACTAAAGAGCCTAAATCTGTATTCCCTTGAGCGCAGGCGGGAGAGATACATAATAATTTACACGTGGAAAATATTAGAGGGCTGGTCCCAAACCTGCACACAGAAATAACATCACATGAGACCAGAAGACATGGCAGGATGTGCAGAATACCCCCGTTGAAAAGCAGAGGTGCAACTGGTACTCTGAGAGAGAACTCTATCAACATCAGAGGCCCGAGACTGTTCAACACGCTTCCACTACACATAAGGACATAACTGGCAAACCCCTCACAGTGTTCAAGAGAGAACTGGATAAGCACCTCCAAAGGATACCTGATCAACCAGGCTGTGACTCATACGTCAGGCTGCGAGCAGCCGCGTCCAACAGCCTGGTTGATCAGTCCAGCAACCAGGAGGCCTGGTCGATGACCGGGCCGCGGGGACGATAAGCCCCGGAAGCACCTCAAGGTATCCTCAAGGTAAGGTACCTAAAAAGTAAATGGTTAAGTATTTAAAAGTATTAAAAATGATAATTAAATACTGCAGGATGTACGAGTGTTACAGAAACATAGGCTGGCTACCTAGCTTGTGACGTCAGCAGTGGGGTTGCCTCACACAAAAATATCAATGATACAATGCTCCGTTCTCTTATTGGACTCGATTATTCAGTTAGATGGAAATTTCTGTCTTGTACAAAACGAAGAGGTTGTCTTTGAAATAAAGATATGTTGTACAAAAAGACGTATTTCTTAGTTTTCATTTAATTATAGAAAGAGTGTTGGCATTTCCTGTCCGCAAC
>WNGS01163731.1:2946473-2959358 GCA_020271785.1 Procambarus virginalis
ACAATTTTCACTTCACGCGAGTGGATGTATATTCATGTATATATATATATTATATATATATATATATATATATATATATATATATATTATATATATATATATATATATATATATATATATATTTCTTAGTCTGACGCGACACTTGAGCGCGTTTCGTAAAACTTATTACATTTTCAAAGACTTTAGTTACACACACTGAACAGAGTTTAAACAGCTTTTCTTTTTTATACCTGCATTTGGGTGAGGGTACATGTTACAATGGTTTGGGGTGAGGTGAGAACAAACACAGAACACGAAACAATGGGTATAAGCTAAAGGGAAGAATAGATCTGTAACTGCAGAAGGCCTATTGGCCCATATTTCTTGATGTTTCTATATTGAGCGGAGTCTTGAAGTGGGTAGAATATAGTTGTGCGTTAATTGGCTGTTGATTGCTGGTGTTGACTTCTTGATGTGTAGTGCCTCGCGATGTCAAGCCGCCTGTTGTCGCTGTATCTATCAATGATTTCTGTGTTGTTTGTTAAGATTTTCTGGTGATGGTTTGGTTGTGGGAAGAGATTATATGTTCCTTGATAGAGGCCTGTTGCTTATGCATCGTTATCGCTATTCAAATGAAGATTAATGTGTAAACAGAAGTGGATATAAACATCAACTTGAGAATGGTCCAGGACGGACCGAAACGTGGTCGTCCCTTCACCTTCTACTGAGGTGGTCTGGTCAACATACTTCAGCCCCGTTATTGTGACTCCTCGCCTGCACGTGGATATAAACTTCTCTTAATGTTTACATTTCCAACCTGGCGCTGTGGGGTATTGAGGATGATTCTCTCGTTTTCTCTTAAAGATCTATCTGTTTTGAAATTGAAATCAGTTGATTGAGGTATTAATAGACACAAAGGGACGACCCCCGCCAAACACACACCGAAACTACGACGTTGGTACAATGTTCGAACAAGTTTTAACACCTCCTAACCAGTTATAACAATCAATATAGCAAGTTGTAACAACGTTCTAATACGTTATAAACATGTTAAGCCAAGATATAACAATTTTATTACAAGTTCTAACAAGCGGAAAATAGAGACAGTTTCGGTTTGTGTTTCCAGGGAGGTAGCTCAAGCTATTCTCACCCCGTTCAGTACAACGTGTTCATACATATATAGATACACATCACAAACAATAAACATATTACCAAACATTCTGAGAGATAAACATATACATTCTTAATCTGTCTGTTGATTTACCATACTAACCAGCATGTATATATATTTTCTTTAGTTCCTCCTGGACGATTGAAACCTAATTTAATGGGCGTACTTACCAATTTATACTCGTTTATTTGCGTGTATAAGATCGAGCCTTAGCTCTCGGGCCTGGATTCCAGCTGTCGGTCCACTGATGCGGTGACTTCAAACTTTTTTTTCAGATTTACTTTTTTAGAACTGTGTAAGGGATTAGTTGTTATCTGCCGTGCTAGCTCGCAGGAAGCCAGTCGGCCGAGCGGACAGCACGCTAGACTTCTGATCCTGTGTTCCTGGGTTCGATCCCAGGCGCCGGCGAGAAACAATGGGCAGAGTTTCTTTCACCCTATGCCCCTGTTACCTAGCAGTAAAATAGGTACCTGGGTGTTAGTCAGCTGTCACGGGCTGCTTCCTGGGGGTGGAGGGCTGGTCGAGAACCGGGCCGCGGGGACACTAAAGCCCCGAAATCATCTCAAGATAACCTCAAGATAACCTCAAGATAACTCATCCCACTCATTGGTCTTGCATACCTGAGACTCACTCCGGCCTCCAGCTAACACCCATTCTACTCATGGGGGTAGAATGCGTGTTCTACTCTACTTCTTCTTCTTGAAGTAGAAGTTCTACTTCTCCCATTCTACTCATTCCCATTACAAAACAGAACAACTACACTTGCAATAACAAAAATAGCGAGAACATAACAAAGCAGCAAGAACGGAAACAGCTACAACAAGAAAACAGCAACAGTTACAAGATGAACAACAGAATAACAGCAGCAGCAGCACCAGCACCAAGAACAACAACACCAACATCGAGAACAACAATAACAACAGCAAGAACAGCGACAATAGAAGAACAAACAGTATCAACAGAACCATCAATAACAGGAGCCGACAACAGACCCTCCAGCAACAGGAGCAAAATAACAGTTCAGGTTTTCATTATTATAGAGTAGCAGCAGTGATTCGTTGCAGAAAATCGGGGGATGACCTTTGACAAACTTCGGGCTTCCTGGCCCCTGTCGAGGCCACTAGATAAGGCCCTCAGGTAAATTCAGGTAGTAATCACAGTAGAGTGGTAGCAGAATACTTTCATGGTGTGGTTGGGGGTCGTAGCAGGAGAGCAGGGACGCACAAAGCAAATTGGAAAGGGAAATTGGTTAAGATATATTTTGCCATTGTGTTCTCCGAGGCTGAAAAATAAGTACAGGGGCCCTGATCCCATGTAGAGGTCCCTGAACCCACATATTGGGACTTTATGCCCTTGTAGTGGTTCCTGAACCCACATATTGGGACTTTATGTCCGTGTAGTGGTCCCTGAACCCACATATTGGGACTTTATGCCCGTGTAGTGGTTCCTGAACCCACATATTGGGACTTTATGCCCGTGTAGTGGTTCCTGAACCCACATATTGGGACTTTATGCCCGTGTAGTGGTTCCTGAACCCACATATTGGGACTTTATGCCCGTGTAGTGGTTCCTGAACCCACATATTGGGACTTAATGCCCGTGTAGTGGTTCCTGAACCCACATATTGGGACTTTATGCCCGTGTAGTGGTCCCTGAACCCACATACTGGGACTTTATGCCCCGTGTAATTGCCACTCGCACTTACATACCGGAATTTATGCCCCATACAACTGTTTCTTGAGCCGCTAAAAAAAAAATTAGAAACAGATGTAACTAGGCACTGAAAAAATGCATTGCAATCTGAAATAATAATTACAACCTGTCCACTGACTGAACTCGGGCAAGCGGCGGCCCTCCCCCCCCCCCCCCAGGCATCCATCTGAACAGCCTGTGCATTCCAAAAATCAGTATTTTCTAAAATCTAAATTAAAAATGATCTTGTAATAGAATTTGGTGTATAGTTTGGCCCTAGATTGGGTTAGGTGTTTAGGTTCTGTTGGTAGTTATTTGTATTTGTAGTGTGTGGAGGAAAGATTTTCAGCAACCCGTCCTCAGACCAGGTCCATTCCATCCAGCGGTCGACCCCAAAGACGCATTTCATCAATTTTACACGATGCTCATTCAAACTTGAATTTTCTCATATTGCATATCGTGCATAGGCATTGGTTAGGTTAAGTGTTTAGGTTCTAATGGCGAATATTTGTATTTGTAATACGTGGGGGGGGGGGGGGAAGCATTTTCAGGGTTGTGGTTCGAACGACAACAGTGGTCAGGTGAGAAGTGTTGGGACGTCATTGGTTGTGAGTGGAGTTGTAAAGCGTTTCCCATTGATCAACTGGATGCTTAGCGCATGGACTAACAACAGCACATAACTAGGAGAAAATGTGTCATGTGATATGTTAAATTAACGTCGACGTTGAGAGAGAGAGAGAGAGAGAGAGAGAGAGAGAGAGAGAGAGAGAGAGAGTGTGTGAGTGAGTGTCAGCAGTAGGGAATGTATTGTGTTGAAGGAGAGCACTGAGGCAGTCAACAAACAAGGATGTAAGATTCACCATGTGTGTGCATGTACTCACATAGTTGCACTCACTTAGTTGTGCTTGCGGGGGTGAGCTCTGGCTCTTTGGTCCCCGCCTCTCAACCGTCAATCAACAGGTATACAGTTTCCTGAGCCTATTGGGCTCTATCATATCCACACTTGAAACTGTATAGGGGTCTGCCTCCACCACATCACTTCCTAATGCATTCCATTTGTCTATGTGTATATGTGTGCTTACACTACACTACACTACACACGTGTGTGTGTGTGTGTGTGTGTGTGTGTGTGTGTGTGTGTGTGTGTGTGTGTGTGTGTGTGTGTGTGTGTGTGTGCGTGCGTGCGTGCGTGTGTGTGTGTGTGTGTGTATTCACTTAGTTGTATTTTACGGGGGTTGAGCTTTGCTCTTTCGGCCCGCCTCTCAACTGTCAATCAACTGTTTACTAACTACTTTTTTTTTTCCCACACCACACACACACACACACCCCAGGAAGCAGCCCGTGACAGCTGACTAACTCCCAGGTACCTATTTACTGCTAGGTAACAGGGGCATTCAGGGTGAAAGAAACTTTGCCCATTTGTTTCTGCCGGGTGCGGGAATCGAACCCGCGCCACAGAATTACGAATCCTGCACGCTATCCACCAGGCTACCTGGCCCCTAATGGGGGCCAGGTAGTGTGTGTGTGTGTGTGTGTGTGTGTGTGTGTGTGTGTGTGTGTGTGTGTGTGTGTGTGTGTGTGTGTGTGTGTGTGTGTGTGTATGTGTGTGTGTCTACCCACATTTTCAGTTATGGGTCGACTAATCCAAACGCTCCCGATTTACAAGTTTGCCAATCAATAACATTGTGGATAAAGTTGTCTTTTATTGTCTCCTCGTCTATTTCATTCCATTTTCTTTGTGTTACTAAGCGTATGAAGCATTTTCTCGCATATCTTTGTCTCGAGAATCAATACATTCTCGTTCAATTCTTGTTCATTGCAAATGTGTACGTCTTGTAAATCATGACAGGGTTTTCTATTTCATACACTGTATCTCTTTACTTTCTCCTCTTTACTAGCGTTATTGGTCCACCTGCTTCGAACCCTTCTTCGTATCTCATCCCATGAAATTCTCAGACGATCCCTAATGTAAAGGCTCTTTGCCGACCAGACCACACACTAGAAGGTGAAGGGACGACGACGTTTCGGTCCGTCCTGGATCATTCTCAAGTCGATTCTCAAGAATGGTCAAAGACGGACCGAAACGTCGTCGTCCCTTCACCTTCTAGTGTGTGGTCTGGTCAACATACTTTAACAACGTTATTATGACTCATCGCCTGCACAAGGCTCTTTGCCATTTCAGGTTTCCATTACCTGATTTTTTTTGGGGGTGGGGCGGAGACTGCATGTTCTTAGACTGGTCTCACACAAGGTGTTCAGTGGTCTGAACGTCACAGGTGTTCTGTGTTCTGAATGTCTCGTTATTTAGGTGTGTGTGAAGGATGTTCTGATATTGCCAAATTTCCTTTCTGCAGTCGCTGTTATCCTACTTACGTTATATCTCTTCGTTGTGGAGGCTGTTGTTGTTGTTGTTTTAGATTTAGCTACTCAGAACGAAGTGTCCATGTAGCACGGGCTATGGTGAGCCCGTAAATTTTGTTGTGGAGGCGGCGGGCCCCTTCCTTGTGCTCCGTTGTGCTGTCTGCTCGTCCCATATGCACCTCACCTTATACTCCCTGCTTCGAACTCCAGGCGAGGCTTCTGGGGGACCAACTCCGCAGCTTGTGTAGGTTTTGACCAGACCACACATTAGAAAGTAAAGGGACGACGACGTTTCGGTCCGTCCTGGACCATTCTCAAGTCGTCATTATCACAATCGACTTGAGAATGGTCCAGGACGGTCCGGAACGTCGTCGTCCCTTCACCTACTAGTGTGTGGTCTGGTCAACATACTTCAGCTACGTTATTGTGACTCCTCGCCTGCTTGTGTAAGTGTTCACGTCGTCATCGTGTGGCCTGGCTCTTCTCACCAATTACTGTAGGTGTTCACGTCGTCATCGTGTGGCCTGGCTCTTCTCACCAATTACTGTCTTTGTTAACAAATGAACAAATCCACAAGGGTCGTTTGAGGATTCGAACTCATATCCGAGAGCATCCCAGACGCTTTGTTAAACATATATATATCTGCAACTACCTCGTCTGGCGCAGTAGCCTTCTGCAGCTTCCTTTTTTCTTGTGTTATCGTATATGGGTTACCTTGAGGTGCTTCCGGGGCTTAGCGTCCCCGTGGCCCGGTCGTCGACCAGGTACTCCTTGGTACATGAGGGGATGGGGGTACTTCTATTTGCCTCAGTGACTCGTGCGTGACTAAATCTTTCACTCCTTTGTGTACTGTGTTAATTACAGCCAATATTTAGTATGTGGTGATCATGTCTCCACTGTATTCTATCTTCCGGTGATGTAATATTTAATTCTTTGAGCCTTCCATATGCCTTTCTGGTGTGCATTCCAGTGTGTCTATATCTGTGTTGTTGTGCGGAAGCCAATGTTGTTTACCAGTGTGTGTTCTGTATGTGTAGGTACATATGTATACATGTGGGTAGGCGTCTCTTGGTGGGAATGTGGGCGTCATGTGCGTGGGAGGGTGGATGTGGGAGTGTGTGTGTTGCCCCGCAGTAAACACAAGGGGTTGAGCAAGCAGCAGTCCAAGTGAGGCACGATGTGGTATTTGTTCAGCAGAGTCCCGTCGCAGCTGAAGGTCCACCACACCATCCTCAGGGCCCCCACACCACGCTCAGGTCCCCCACACCACGCTCAGGTCCCCCACACCACGCTCAGGTCCCCCACACCACGCTCAGGAGCCCCCCACACCACGATCAGGCCCCCCCCCACACCATCCTCTGCCCCCTCCCATACCATCATCAGATGCACATATGGTGTCGACGAGATGTGTGACGTGATAGAGACGTCATAATGATGATGAAGGGACAGGTTTTAGACCCTACTGGTACGTGTACCGTGGGATGTGTACCTCAGTTACCGTACACTACGAGTTTACTGTAAACGTTTCGGACAAGTCGTTAATCCTTTGGTCCCCGGAATAAGACCCTACCAAATCGTTTAACAACTTTCAGATGTCAACAGAGACACATTCTCCTTGGATTGATCGTCAAAGCATTCACCTTTCTTGATTGGCTGTCAAAACAGTCGCCTACCTTCCTGACCCTGTGATTGGCTGTCAAAACAGTCGCCTTCCTTCCCGACCCTGTGATTGGCTGTCAAAACAAACACCTCGTTAACCGCATCATTCCCACGCTGCCAATAACCATTGCTATCACTGCCCATCTTAAGTATTGCAACACTGAAATACTCTTTGCACAAGGTGCAGGCGAGGAGTCACAATAACGTGGCTGAAGTATGTTGACCAATCCACACGCTAGAACATGAAGGGACGACGACGTTTCGGTCCGTCCTGGACCATTCTCAAGTCGATTGTGAATCGACTTGAGAATGGTCCAGGACGGACCGAAACGTCGTTGTCCCTTCACTTTCTAGTGTGTGGTCTGGTCAACACTCTTTGCATTAGCTTAACCCAATTTGCACAGATCGTCGGAACACGCAAAAATGCAATGTAAAACACATTGAACCCGCAAAAAAAATGTAAAACTGTAAGTCATGAATTGGACATTGAGATGGGATTGAAATCCCCCGCGCCGGGGAGGGGGATGATGAATTAACCCGCTGACTCACAGCTCGTAAGAGCGTCGTAACCACATTACCAAGTCGTCAACGTCAGTTATATATCAACACACACACACACACACACACACCACACACACACACACACACACACACACACACACACACACACACACACACACACCACACACACACACACACACACACCAAATAGGTGAGTACACACACACCCCCATAGTGAGAGGGTTATAGTGAGGGGTGAGACCTCAGAATGGCGTGAAGTCACCAGTGGAGTCCCACAGGGCTCTGTGCTCGGACCTATCCTGTTTCTGATATACGTAAATAATCTCCCAGAGGGTATAGACTCATTCCTCTCAATGTTTGCTGACGACGCCAAAATTATGAGAAGGATTAAGACAGAGGAGGACAGTTTGAGGCTTCAAGAAGACCTGGACAAGCTGCAGGAATGGTCGAACAAATTGCTGTTAGAGTTTAACCCAAGCAAATGTAATGTAATGAAGATAGGGGTAGGAAGCAGGAGACCAGATACAAGGTATCACTTGGGAGATGAAATACTTCAAGAGTCAGAGAGAGAGAAAGACCTGGGGGTTGATATCACGCCAGACCTGTCCCCTGAAGCTCATATCAAGAGGATAACATCAGCAGCATATGCCAGGTTGGCTAACATAAGAACGGCCTTTAGAAACTTGTGTAAGGAATCTTTCAGAACATTATATACCACATATGTCAGACCAATCCTGGAGTATGCGGCTCCAGCATGGAGTCCATATCTAGTCAAGCATAAGACTAAACTGGAAAAGGTTCAAAGGTTTGCCACCAGACTAGTACCCGAGCTGAGAGGTATGAGCTACGAGGAGAGACTACGGGAATTAAACCTCACTTCGTTGGAAGACAGAAGAGTTAGGGGGGACATGATCACCACATTCAAGATTCTCAGGGGAATCGACAGGGTTGATAAAGACAGGCTGTTTAACACAAGGGCACACGCACTAGGGGACACAGGTGGAAACTGAGTGCCCAAATGAGCCACAGAGATATTAGAAAGAACTTTTTTAGTGTCAGAGTGGTTGACAAATGGAATGCATTAGGAAGTAATGTGGTGGAGGCTGACTCCATACACAGCTTCAAGTGTAGATATGATAGAGCCCAATAGGCTCAGGAACCTGTACACCTGTTGATTGACAGTTGAGAGGCGGGACAAAGAGCCAGAGCTCAACCCCCGCAAGCACAACTAGTTGAGTACAACTAGGTGAGTACACATTGACAGCTGAGAGGCGGGCCGAAAGAGCAAAGCTCAACCCCCGCAAACACAACTAGGTGAATACACACAACACACACTGTTATTTAAGTGAGCTTGAGACACCTGTGAGAGCCCAGATGTAACATGGTAGATAGTAACAGTAACATGGTAGATAGTAACAGTAACATGGTAGATAGTAACAGTAACATGGTAGATAGTAACAGTAACATGGTAGATAGTAACAGTAACATGGTAGATAGCACAAACACGGTATAACAGATAAGACAGGAGTCAGACAGGTAACGCACAAGAAACGAGGCGAGACAGAGGGATAAGATAACGCAAGATACCATAAGATAGCACACGAAAGATCACACAAGTCCTAGCGGTAAAGAAGAGTAATATAAGGAGACGGAGATACTAAAGAGAGAGAGAGAGAGAGGTGGGAGAGGACAGAGAGTTTGGACATCATTTCCTTTTCCCCCTGATGACTCTGTTCACCTCGCATGTAAATGGGTTCCAGCCAGCTGCTGCGGGCTACATCCTGGGGATGTGTGAGAGAGGATGGGGATTCTCTCTCTCACACATCCTTGGAGATGTGTGAGAGAGGATGGGGATTCTCTCTCTCACACATCTTGGGGGATGTGTGAGAGAGAGAATATGTCTAGTATATGTGATAGAGAAGCCCACATCGGAAGTCAGTACATTAGACAACCGACGGTTAGAAAGCCGGGCCCAGGAGCTAGCACCTCGATCTTGAAGACACAAGTAGTAAATACACGCACCGTGAAAGCAGGACGTACCAATATGCTGTAATATAGTGATCTTCAGATGTGATATAGTGATCTTCAGATGTGATATAGTGATCTTCAGATGTGATATAGTGATCTTCAGATATGATATAGTGATCTTCAGATGTGATATAGTGATCTTCAGATGTGATATAGTGATCTTAGATGTGATATAGTGATCTTCAGATATGATATAGTGATCTTCAGATGTGATATAGTGATCTTCAGATGTGTATAGTGATCTTCAGATGTGATATAGTGATCTTCAGATGTGATATAGTGATCTTCAGATATGATATAGTGATCTTCAGATGTGATATAGTGATCTCAGATGTGATATAGTGATCTTCAGATGTGATATAGTGATCTTCAGATGTGATATAGTGATCTTCAGATGTGATATAGTGATCTTCAGATGTGATATAGTGATCTTCAGATGTGATATAGTGATCTTCAGATGTGATATAGTGATCTTAATATAGTGATGTCAGTGTCAGTAAACCACTTGTTGTACTATGAATTCTATAGCCCGGATATATTAAGCCCCAAAAAAAGCAAACTTGGATATTCCTAGGCCTAATATATAGCACATATATGTATATATATGATAGCGTAAGATAGCGTAAGATAGCGATTATTAGGCCTAGGAGTGCTAGGAGAGGTTAGGTCTTATATTTATGTTGATGATAAACACAAAATGTTTCCAGTTTGTCCACGTTTAACACTCTGAAAGTCAACTTTCGGTGCCTTGCAGGAGACAGTAGTCGTCTTCTTCTGTACCGACTTGGGTGAAGCAGCCAGGTGTGTGGGCGTCACACCGGTGAGACACCCCTCCACTCACAGCCATCCCCCCCTCCTCACCTGACCAGTCACACACACACAGTCACACTCCTCACGTTTAAAGCACCCCTAAGTGATGCAGGCGATGAGTCACAATAACGTGGCTAAAGTATGTTGACCAAACCATACACTAGAAGGTGGAGGGACGACGACGTTTCGGTCCGTCCTGGACCATTCTCAAGTCGACTTGAGAATGGTCCAGGACGGACCGAAACGTTGTCGTCCCTTCACCTTCTAGTGTGTGATCTGGCCAACCGCAAGTGATGCTCTTGGAGCAGCCTTGCGACCGGTTTAGAGTATATATTTCCTTATTATTTTTCTTATAATGTTTCAAACTATAATAACTTCCGGTTGCATAGAGATAAGTGAAGTGGAGAGACGAAGCTGGTATGTCCCCCTTGGAGGTGCGTCACTGATTGGGGGTTAGCTGGGGGGGGGGGCAAGAATTACCTGGACGGGATTCGAGCAGTCGTAATGAACGGAAGACTTTTGGACATGACGTCAGCACGGCCAGCCTGGCATGTATCTTTTGGTCTTGCCTTTGTTTTGGTCTCAAGTTCAAGTATGTTTATTGAGACAAGAAAAAAAATACATCTCGAAGGGATAGAGTAGGTGAGGCTATTGATAGAGTAGAGTAGATAGAGTAGGTGAGGGATAGAGTAGCTTAGGCTATTTCTACAAGTTTTGGTCTCATTTTGCCCTAAAGGGTGAGTTTATGGGTTGATTTGAACTGTTGACACCTGCTAGTTTATTGTCCAGCCCGGACACAACCTGTGAGAGGTTGTTATTGTCCAGCCCCAGACACAACCTGTGAGAGATTGTTATTGTCCAGCCCCAGACACCACCTGTGAGAGATGTTTATTGTCCAGCCCGGACACAACCTGTGAGAGGTTGTTATTGTCCAGCCCAGACACAACCTGTGAGAGATTGTTATTGTCCAGCCCCAGACACCACCTGTGAGAGATTGTTTATTGTCCAGCCCCAGACACCACCTGTGAGAGATTGTTTATTGTCCAGCCCGGACACAACCTGTGAGAGGTTGTTATTGTCCAGCCAGACACAACCTGTGAGAGATTGTTATTGTCCAGCCCCAGACACCACCTGTGAGAGATTGTTTATTGTCCAGCCCGGACACAACCTGTGAGAGTTGTTATTGTCCAGCCCAGACACAACCTGTGAGAGATTGTTATTGTCCAGCCCCAGACACAACCTGTGAGAGATTGTTATTGTCCAGGGCCCGGACACAACCTGTGAGAGGTTGTCTATTATGCCCTCCATAGTTATATTATTGGACAACGGCGCTAAATATGCTTGCTGGGTCGAGTTATAACTCCCGACCCCGCCTTTATCAGCTGCCTGATGTCTTAAAACACAGTCATCCCCTCAACCCCTCCAGTTGAATGTCTTATAAAACCGTTTTTACTTTAGTAGGTTAGGTTCGACTCCCGAAGGGTTTCCTATTCCATTTGGTACCTGTGGGTTGGGGGTGGTGGGGCGTGGCGGTCGGGCTGTTCCAAGGGACCCTGCTCCAGTACTTAACACTTGCTTGGAGTTAAACTCTAGTAGCCATTTCTTGCAGAATTCGTTTATTTTGCCTCTCATTTGTGCACGCCTACAATTCTGGGGCAATTCGTTAAAGTTTATACTAATCTTGGTTAATTCGTGTATTTGTAGGATAAAGGCATGAATAACATCTCTCGTCTCTAGTCTCTCTCTCGATCTCTATCTCTCTCTCGACTGCTCTATCCGTCTCTCTCTTCCTCTGCCGTCGTCCTCTTCTCTCCTCTCTCTCTCTCTCTCTCAGACGCATGGAAATGGGGGAATTAGCAGGGGTAAAGCGCCAAGCCATTACGGCTATATAGCACTTGGAAGGGGTCAGGATAAGGATCTGGGATGGGACGGGGGGGGTAGAGGGAATGGTGCCCAACCACTTGTGGACGGTCTGGGATTGAACTGCCGACCTGCATGAAGCGAACCGTCGCTCACCATGGGTAAAACCAAGCACATAATTGTCCCACATCACTAATAAGCTGCGAAACGTTACCTTTCCTGCCCTGGCGAGCTTCCGTTACCTGCAGCTGGGCCGCCCCGCCACCACCAACACCAGTTTCCCCCCTCAAACTATCCCCTCCGAAATGCCCTCGTGGGGGGGGGGGGGGGAGTGAGGGGGGGAGGCGGGGTATATTGTCTACCCCCCCCCCGCCCGCTTTCTCTGGTCCCTGACAAACACTGAGAGTTCCCTGCACTACCTTCCGAGACTTTCTACTTCTCTCTCTCCTTCACGTTTCTCCCGCCGTCTCTCTCTTCTGTTTTACTATTTCGTCTCTCCCCTCTTTTTCAGCCTCCTTCGTCTGTGTCTCCGCTTCAGCCGCCCTCCTTCCTCCCTCCTATCCCTCCCGTCCCTCCCTTCCCTTCCTTCCTGTCCATCACGTCACTAGTGTGATAACACTAGTTCTCACGGTTCCCTCCTGTTTTTGTTTATAGTTAAAGGCAGTGCAAGGAAGCGGGAAGAGCTGATGGGAAAGGGTGGAGAGGGGGTAAGCAGGAAGAGGGGAGGAGGAGGAGGGGGGGGGGTGGAGGATGAATGGATGATTTTTTTTTTTAGATGGAAGGGCGGGGGAGGGTAGGGGGGG
>WNGS01163731.1:2959486-2971268 GCA_020271785.1 Procambarus virginalis
AAAAGTGCCTAGCTTTTTGAAGGAGTTGGGGTCCAAGCTAATTGAAACAACTAGAGACCCTAGAGCTGCCAGTTAGATATATATACACACATACCAAAAGAATAGGGGTAGTAGGAGAAGAAAATATCAGAAGTGTTTAGTGAGGATCCACAAGGTCTTCTCTGAGTACTCTTTATTTTCTTCTCCGAGCTATGGGTCCCTACACTTGCACCAGAGGTGCAAGTGTAAACCACATGTGAAAAACACATGTGAAAAACTACATGTGAAAAACTACAGTAAACGAGAATGCTAAAAGCGTTTTCGGCTAATTCGTCTTCATCAGAGCAAAGTAGAGAGCAAAGCAGTCATTCTACTTTGCTCTGATGAAGGCAAATTAAGCGGAAAACACGTTTACCATTCTCTGTTTTTCACATGTGGTTTTTTCCGCATACTTGGATCAGTGTTGATCATATATATATATATATATATATATATATATATATAGATATATATATATAATATATATAATATATATATATATATATATATATATATATATATATATATGTGACTATAGCAGAAGTCTACTTTATTTTGCCTCTGATGAATGGCCCAATTGCTAATAAGTCACAGTTTTCATGAATTAATTGTATTTCAACTACCTAACCTAACTTTTTCGGCTACCTAATTTTACCTAACCTAACCTATAAAGATAGGTTTAGGTTAGGTAGGGTTGGTTTAGGTTCGGTCATATAAACTACGTTAATTTTAACTCCAATAAAAAAAATTGACCTCATACATAATTAAATGGGTAGGCTTATCATTTCATAAGAAAAAAAATAGAGAAAATATATTAATACATGAAAACTTGGCTTATTAGGCAAATCGGGCCTTGCATAGTAGGGTAGGCTGAGAAGTGCGTTCTGGCTACTAGGTACGACTATATATATATATATATATATATATATATATATATATATATATATATATATATATTATATATATATATATATATATATTTCTTATACAATGATAAAGTTATTATTTTCTACCACAGACGTGGCCACACAGTTACAATGCTAACCAGCATATATACAATAGGCGAGTGAAAGGGGTGGTGATGTAGGAGTGTAGTGGTAAAATAGGATAAGGCTTGATTGTTGCTGAGAGGCTCTTAGATTTCTTTAGGGGAGGATATGAAGGGGAAGCACTGATTTATTGTTTTCTGTCAGCAATGAGTTGATTGTAACTGTTGCTCTTAAGGTTGCTAATAAGTTGGGAAAGTTTATGTTATATACACTCTGCCTTTTACTCTTATCATCCCTACCTTCAACTCTTCTCTGTATTACCTTCCTCCTTGCCTAGTCCCTGCTTTGGTTTATTTTCCCTCTATACTGATTGATTGATAATGATTAAGCCACCCAAGAGGTGGCACGGGCATGAATAGCCCGTAAGTGGTGGCCCTTATGAGCCATTACCAGTATCGAGAGATGATACTGGAGATCTGTGGAGGTGCGACTGCACCCTGCGTGACGGGAGATGTCTCCCGGACCAAATGGTGACCAAATGGTGCCCTCTATACTCCTGTAATTTTCCATATATACCCGTCTAAAGCCTTGTGCGTGTGCTATGGTGGGAGGTGTAGTGAAGGTACAATATCATTGTCTTCGCCACATATGCCATCTGCTTAAGTAACCCGTTGTTGTTGCTGCTGTGACCTCGGAGTCCACAATATCTTGCGTAAACACGACTCATTCGCTGCGCAGATGGTTCCGTATACATAGGCTATACATATCTCAACTTGTGTGTGTTTAAGAGGGAGCGTTCATATTGACTGGTGAATATAGAAAAGTGTGCGTTTATTAAAGATAGGAGGAGAAAGAGGAGAGCAAGCAGTAAATAGTGACCACTAATATCAATTGTAGGTAAAGTTGCTTTGTTAGGATCTCTCATAATATTTGATCTCTGCAATAATTCTTGGGGGATGATCCTCTCAGTGGTTCTCCAGGTGCAAGGACGATAGCTAGGCTGGAAGATGGCTGGTGTAGAAGTTTGGTGTAGCTACACCTTTTGACAGCTGGTGTAGACGACATCTGTTGATAGCTGGTCCCGACACATCTGTTGATTAGCTGGTGCAGACACATCTGTTGATAGCTGGTGCAGACACATCTGTTGATAGCTGGTCCCGACACATCTGTTGATTAGCTGGTGCAGACACATCTGTTGATAGCTGGTCCAGACACATCTGTTGATAGCTGGTGCAGACACATCTGTTGATTAGCTGGTGCAGACACATCTGTTGATAGCTGGTCCAGACACATCTGTTGATAGCTGGTCCAGACACATCTGTTGATTAGCTGGTGCAGACACATCTGTTGATAGCTGGTCCAGACACATCTGTTGATAGCTGGTGCAGCCGTTGTTTGTAGTTGGCTAATGTAGACGACATCTGATGACAGCTGGTGTAGACACATCTGTTGATAGCTGGTGTAGACGACATCTGTTGATAGCTGGTGTAAACGACATCTGATGACAGCTGGTGCAGACGACATGTACTGTACACAGATGCGTACAGAGAGTGACACAAGTATCACTTACCCAGGGACGGAAATATGCCACAAAGGCACATCCACCGGGGGTTTCACTAGGAAAACTCTCAAGGACCAGTTTTATTCTTGTATACACCGTCTTCGTTCATAGTCATACTCAACACTAGGAAAGTTTCTTGTTATCTTTAATAAAATACAATGTAAATCGTATATACATAAATTTTACACGGTAATACTACATTACATATACAGTAGTATAATTCTCAGTGTTTTATTATCACAGAGCATGAACTTTAAACTCCTAAATGTTAGTTCACTAATGACACTAACGCAGTTACAATACAAGGGGGGGGGAGAGTACACCTATTGAAGCTAATTGATCTAATAAAGGGAAAATTAGTTTCATCATTGATATAAGCAAAGTAATACATATCTTAACAAAACGTAAAGGTAACAGATATATATAGGAATGTTGTTGTTGTTTGAGATTCGCTACTTGGAGTAAAATGTTCCAAGTAGCACGGGCTATGGTGAGCCCGTAGGTATTATATAGGAATGCGCTTGAGAATAACAGAGAATTGGAACTATCTGGGTCAGATGGACAAAGCTCGTTTTCCTAGTGCAAAAACCGTGTATATCATTCGGTTAAGTAAGCTTGGGTGAGGTTTGGTAGGTTTAGAAAAAAACAAATAGCCTAAATGTGTCACAACAGAAAGATTAATTATATTCTGGAGAGATATAAGAATTTTACACCAAGATTGTAGCGTGTGGAATTGTCTGAATGTTGTCTATGTCTGTGTGTCTATGTTATATTGTCTGTGTACCTAGTCATAAAAGTATTTGTGTGTACGTCTGGTAACATACTGCATGTGTCAAGGAGGAAATGTATACTGTATGTGTATTACTCAGAATGTTCGGTAATATGCTTATTGTTTGTGATGTGTCTATATATGTATGAACATGTTGTACTGAACGGGGGGAGAATAGCTTGAGCTACCTCGCCCCTTTGTGTGTATTTATACCTCAGTACACTTAATTCAATTTCAATTTCAATTTAGAAATCCACTAACGAACGTCTTGTGTACGATATGACATGATTGTTGTTGCCGAAGGCGGCTAGTTTATTGTGCACCCCATATTCATCCTGTGAGCGGCAGCGCAAAAAGCATTACAGAGGGCATAAATGGTCTTTATCAGACCTCAACGGAGATTATTACATAAACAAGGACTTGAGAATCGACTTGAAAATGGTCCAGGACGGACCGAAACGTCGTCGTCCCTTCACTTTCTTGTGTGTGGTCTGGTCAACATTACATAAATAATTTCATCTTCTATCCCCATATTTGGCCGGATTGGTAGTAGCATAGCGCTGCCTTCCACCGCTGGTCCCTTGAGCTGACTCATCAGGCTTCATGCGTGACAACATACAAAATGAGCGGTACTAAAACCGCCTCGTATGGGCCAATAGGCCTTCTGCAGTTACCTTTGTTCTTATGCTCTTATGTAAAACACACGAACCCAAGCCAACCAACCTATACATAGAAAAAGTGGATATTTGTGAGCCGCTACTTTCCATAATAATCCCCATATTTTGTACGTTGGCGGACCATAGTGTACAAAATGAGGCGAATTAGCTGAGAGGACAACTTGCACATATCATTGCACTAGACGGGGGGAAGTGGGGGGGGTACTTGAGTTTGGTGTAAGTTTCAATGATTTTTCTCCTCTGGATTGATTTGATTGTTGCCGCCGAGTGAAGGCTCGTCCGGTGAGCGAACGGACGACCCCCCCCCCCCCCCCGTCGTGCAAGGACCCTTGACGTCAGCTTGAGTAACGGTATTTTACCATGTCTCCAAGAGGATAATTATCGCTATTCGGGTAATAGACCATTGTTTCCTTGTGAGTGTTGGGGGGGGGGGGACCTGAAACATCGTCACAATGAGGTGTTAGTGGTTAATGGCATTAAGCGTTGTGTCTAGTGGCAGACACACCTTCCCTCAAGTCAGACGTTGTTTAAGATCCTCCCTGGGAGGGTCTTGCTCCCCCGTAGACCACAACTAGCTAGCTAGCCATAACTAGGGATGTAGAGTAAGGAGGCAGACAGCGGTGCTCGCTGGACCAGACATGCTTGACCGGTCACCCACTAACCAGCCCACCCCGCCAACGCCTCAAGACCCCGCCAATATAACATTTTCCGGGTCCACTTGTATATGGCCTCAGACCGGTCTTGGTTGTTGTTGTTTTAGAAATGCTGCAGGGAACACAAGGTTCCCTGCAGCACGGGCTATGGTGAGCCCGTCGTACTCACCTGGCACAGGAGCTGTGCTGAACGAAGGCCCTGAACTCAAGAGGGTGTCCCCGACGAACTACATCGTCTGTTACGGCCTTGGTGTCGGGGCTAAATATAGCCAGAGAGGGACAGGCTCCTCGTCTGACCTCCCTCCTCTCCCTCTCTTCGCTTCGCCCTCCCTATCCTTCCTCTCCCTCCCTATCCTTCCTCTCCCTCCCTATCCTTCCTCCCTCTCCCTCCTATCCTCCTCTCCCTCCCTATCCTTCCTCTCCCTCCCTATCCTTCCTTCTCCCTCCCTATCCTTCCTCTCCCTCCCTATCCTTCCTCCCCTCCCTATCCTTCCTCTCCCTCCCGGATCTTTACCCTTTCCTCATACTCTTAACGTCTTTCTTGGTCTCGTCCTCGCCCATCTCGCTTATTTCTAATGCACCTTCCCTGCACTACACACAAAATCACAATAGCGTGATGCATCTCTATGTAGAGGTCCCTGAACCCACATATTGGGACTTTATGCCCGTGTAGTGGTTCCTGAACTCACATATTGGGACTTTATGCCGTGTAGTGGTTCCTGCACTCACATTGAGACTTAATGCCCGTGTAGTGGTTCCTGAACCCATATATTGGGACTTAATGCCCGTGTAGTGGTTCCTGAACCCACATATTGGGACTTTATGCCCGTGTAGTGGTTCCTGAACCCACATATTGGGACTTAATGCCCGTGTAGTGGTCCCTGAACCCACATACTGGGACTTTATGCCCCGTGTAATTGCCACTCGCACTTACATACCGGAATTTATGCCCCATACAACTGTTTCTTGAGCCGCTAAAAAAAAAAAATTAGAAACAGATGTAACTAGGCACTGAAAAAATGCATTGCAATCTGAAATAATAATTACAACCTGTCCACTGACTGAACTCGGGCAAGCGGCGGCCCTCCTCCCTCCCCCCCCCCAGGCATCCATCTGAACAGCCTGTGCATTCCAAAAATCAGTATTTTCTAAAAATCTAAATTAAAAATGATCTTGCAATAGAATTTGGTGTATAGTTTGGCCCTAGATTGGGTTAGGTGTTTAGGTTCTGTTGGTAGTTATTTGTATTTGTAGTGTGTGGAGGAAAGATTTTCAGCAACCCGTCCTCAGACCAGGTCCATTCCATCCAGCGGTCGACCCCCAAAGACGCATTTCATCAATTTTAACACGATGCTCATTCAAAACTGGAATTTTCTCATATATTTGCATATCGTGCATAGGCATTGGTTAGGTTAAGTGTTTAGGTTCTAATGGCGAATATTTGTATTTGTAATACGTGGGGGGGGGGGGGGAAGCATTTTCAGGGTTGTGGTTCGAACGACAACAGGTGGTCAGGTGAGAAGTGTTGGGACGTCATTGGTTGTGAGTGGAGTTGTAAAGCGTTTCCCATTGATCAACTGGATGCTTAGCGCATGGACTAACAACAGCACATAACTAGGAGAAAATGTGTCATGTGATATGTTAAATTAACGTCGACGTTGAGAGAGAGAGAGAGAGAGAGAGAGAGAGAGAGAGATGTGTGAGTGAGTGTCAGCAGTAAGGGAATGTATTGTGTTGAAGGAGAGCACTGAGGCAGTCAACAAACAAGGATGTAAGATTCACCATGTGTGTGCATGTACTCACATAGTTGCACTCACTTAGTTGTGCTTGCGGGGGTTGAGCTCTGGCTCTTTGGTCCCCGCCTCTCAACCGTCAATCAACAGGTATACAGTTTCCTGAGCCTATTGGGCTCTATCATATCCACACTTGAAACTGTATATGGGGTCTGCCTCCACCACATCACTTCCTAATGCATTCCATTTGTCTATGTGTATATGTGTGCTTACACTACACTACACACGTGTGTGTGTGTGTGTGTGTGTGTGTGTGTGTGTGTGTGGTGTGTGTATTCACTTAGTTGTATTTTACGGGGGTTGAGCTTTGCTCTTTCGGCCCGCCTCTCAACTGTCAATCAACTGTTTACTAACTACTTTTTTTTTTCCCACACCACACACACACACACACACACACCCCAGGAAGCAGCCCGTGACAGCTGACTAACTCCCAGGTACCTATTTACTGCTAGGTAACAGGGGCATTCAGGGTGAAAGAAACTTTGCCCATTTGTTTCTGCAGGGTGCGGGAATCGAACCCGCGCCACAGAATTACGAATCCTGCACGCTATCCACCAGGCTACCTGGCCCCTAATGGGGGCCAGGTAGGTGTGTGTGTGTGTGTGTGGTGTGTGTGTGTGTGGTGTGTGTGTGTGTGTGTGTGTGTGTGTGTGTATGTGTGTGTGTCTATCCACATTTTCAGTTGTGGGTCGACTAATCCAAACGCTCCCGATTTACAAGTTTGCCAATCAATAACATTGTGGATAAAGTTGTCTTTTATTGTCTCCTCGTCTATTTCATTCCATTTTCTTTGTGTTACTAAGCGTATGAAGCATTTTCTCGCATATCTTTGTCTCGAGAATCAATACATTCTCGTTCAATTCTTGTTCATTGCAAATGTGTACGTCTTGTAAATCATGACAGGGTTTTCTATTTCATACACTGTATCTCTTTACTTTCTCCTCTTTACTAGCGTTATTGGTCCACCTGCTTCGAACCCTTCTTCGTATCTCATCCCATGAAATTCTCAGACGATCCTCAATGTAAAGGCTCTTTGCCGACCAGACCACACACTAGAAGGTGAAGGGACGACGACGTTTCGGTCCGTCCTGGATCATTCTCAAGTCGATATTCTCAAGAATGGTCCAAGACGGACCGAAACGTCGTCGTCCCTTCACCTTCTAGTGTGTGGTCTGGTCAACATACTTTAACCACGTTATTATGACTCATCGCCTGCACAAGGCTCTTTGCCATTTCAGGTTTCCATTACCTGATTTTTTTTGGGGGGTGGGGCGGAGACTGCATGTTCTTAGACTGGTCTCACACAAGGTGCTCAGTGGTCTGAACGTCACAGGTGTTCTGTGTTCTGAATGTCTCGTTATTTAGGTGTGTGTGAAGGATGTTCTGATATTGCCAAATTTCCTTTCTGCAGTCGCTGTTATCCTACTTACGTTATATCTCTTCGTTGTGGAGGCTGTTGTTGTTGTTGTTTTAGATTTAGCTACTCAGAACGAAGTGTCCATGTAGCACGGGCTATGGTGAGCCCGTAAATTTTGTTGTGGAGGCGGCGGGCCCCTTCCTTGTGCTCCGTTGTGCTGTCTGCTCGTCCCATATGCACCTCACCTTATACTCCCTGCTTCGAACTCCAGGCGAGGCTTCTGGGGGACCAACTCCGCAGCTTGTGTAGGTTTTGACCAGACCACACATTAGAAAGTAAAGAGACGACGACGTTTCGGTCCGTCCTGGACCATTCTCAAGTCGTCATTATCACAATCGACTTGAGAATGGTCCAGGACGGTCCGGAACGTCGTCGTCCCTTCACCTACTAGTGTGTGGTCTGGTCAACATACTTCAGCTACGTTATTGTGACTCCTCGCCACGTGTTCACGTCGTCATCGTGTGGCCTGGCTCTTCTCACCAATTACTGTCTTTGTTAACAAATGAACAAATCCACAAGGGTCGTTTGAGGATTCGAACTCATATCCGAGAGCATCCCAGACGCTTTGTTAACATATATATATCTGCAACTACCTCGTCTGGCGCAGTAGCCTTCTGCAGCTTCCTTTTTCTTGTGTATCGTATATGGGTTACCTTGAGGTGCTTCCGGGGCTTAGCGTCCCCGTGGCCCGGTCGTCGACCAGGTACTCCTTGGTACATGAGGGGATGGGGGTACTTCTATTTGCCTCAGTGACTCGTGCGTGACTAAATCTTTCACTCCTTTGTGTACTGTGTTTACAGCCAATATTAGTATGTGGTGATCAGTCTCCACTGTATTCTATCTTCCGGTGATGTAATATTTAATTCTTTGAGCCTTCCATATGCCTTTCTGGTGTGCATTCCAGTGTGTATATCTGTGTGTTGTGCGGAAGCCAATGTTGTTTACCAGTGTGTGTTCTATATGTGTAGGTACATATGTATACATGTGGGTAGGCGTCTCTTGGTGGGAATGTGGGCGTCATGTGCGTGGGAGGGTGATGTGGGAGTGTGTGTGTTGCCCGCAGTAAAAAACAAAGGGGTTGAGCAAGCAGCAGTCCAAGTGAGGCACGATGTGGTATTTGTTCAGCAGAGTCCCGTCGCAGCTAGGTCACCACACCATCCTCAGGGCCCCCACACCACGCTCAGGTCCCCACACCACGCTCAGGTCCCCCACACCACGCTCAGGTCCCCCACACCACGCTCAGGAGCCCCCACACCACGATCAGGCCCCCCCCCCCACACATACTCTGCCCCTCCCATACCATCATCAGATGCACTATGGTGTCGACGCGAGATGTGGTGACGTGATTAGAGACGTCATAATGATGATGAAGGGACAGGTTTTAGACCCTACTGGTACGGTGTACCGTGGGATGTGTACCTCAGTTACCGTACACTACGAGTTTACTGTAAACGTTTCGGACAAGTCGTAATCCTTTGGTCCCCGGAATAAGACCTACCAAATCGTTTACAACTTTCAGATGTCAACAGAGACACATTCTCCTGGATTGATCGGTCAAAGCATTCACTTTCTTGATTGGCTGTCAAAACAGTCGCCTACCTTCCTGACCCTGTGATTGGCTGTCAAAACAGTCGCCTTCCTTCCTGACCCTGTGATTGGCTGTCAAAACAAACACCTCGTAACCGCATATTCCCACGCTGCCAATAACCATTGCTATCACTGCCCATCTTAAGTATTGCAACAATGAAATACTCTTTGCACTAGGTGCAGGCGAGGAGTCACAATAACGTGGCTGAAGTATGTTGACCAATCCACACGCTAGAACATGAAGGGACGACGACGTTTCGGTCCGTCCTGGACCATTCTCAAGTCGATTGTGTATCGAATGCTCCAGGACGGACTGAAACGTCGTGTCCCTTCACTTTCTAGTGTGTGGTCTGGTCAACACTCTTTGCATTAGCTTAACCCAATTTGCACAGATCGTCGGACACGCAAAAATGCAATGTAAAACACATTGAACCGCCAAAAAAAATGTAAAACTGTAAGTCATGAATTGGACATTGAGATGGGATTGAAATCCCCCGCGCCGGGGAGGGGGATGATGAATTAACCCGCTGACTCACAGCTCGTAAGAGCGTCGTAGACCACATTACCAAGTCGTCAACGTCAGTTATATATCAACACACACACACACACACACACACACACACACACACACACACACACACACACACACACACACACACACAAACACACAAACACACACACACACACACACCACACACACGCACACACACACACCAAATAGGTGAGTACACACACACCCCCATAGTGAGAGGGTTATAGTGAGGGGTGAGACCTCAGAATGGCGTGAAGTCACCAGTGGAGTCCACAGGGCTCTGTGCTCGGACCTATCCTGTTTCTGATATACGTAAATAATCTCCCAGAGGGTATAGACTCATTCCTCTCAATGTTTGCTGACGACGCCAAAATTATGAGAAGGATTAAGACAGAGGAGGACAGTTTGAGGCTTCAAGAAGACCTGGACAAGCTGCAGGAATGGTCGAACAAATTGCTGTTAGAGTTTAACCCAAGCAAATGTAATGTAATGAAGATAGGGGTAGGAAGCAGGAGACCAGATACAAGGTATCACTTGGGAGATGAAATACTTCAAGAGTCAGAGAGAGAGAAAGACCTGGGGGTTGATATCACGCCAGACCTGTCCTCTGAAGCTCATATCAAGAGGATAACATCAGCAGCATATGCCAGGTTGGCTAACATAAGAACGGCCTTTAGAAACTTGTGTAAGGAATCTTTCAGAACATTATATACCACATATGTCAGACCAATCCTGGAGTATGCGGCTCCAGCATGGAGTCCATATCTAGTCAAGCATAAGACTAAACTGGAAAAGGTTCAAAGGTTTGCCACCAGACTAGTACCCGAGCTGAGAGGTATGAGCTACGAGGAGAGACTACGGGAATTGAACCTCACTTCGTTGGAAGACAGAAGAGTTAGGGGGGACATGATCACCACATTCAAGATTCTCAGGGGAATCGACAGGGTTGATAAAGACAGGCTATTTAACACAAGGGGCACACGCACAAGGGGACACAGGTGGAAACTGAGTGCCCAAATGAGCCACAGAGATATTAGAAAGAACTTTTTTAGTGTCAGAGTGGTTGACAAATGGAATGCATTAGGAAGTAATGTGGTGGAGGCTGACTCCATACACCAGCTTCAAGTGTAGATATGATAGAGCCCAATAGGCTCAGGAACCTGTACACCTGTTGATTGACGGTTGAGAGGCGGGACCAAAAGACCAGAGCTCAACCCCCGCAAGCACAACTAGTTGAGTACAACTAGGTGAGTACACATTGACAGCTGAGAGGCGGGCCGAAAGAGCAAAGCTCAACCCCCGCAAACACAACTAGGTGAATACACACACACACACACTGTTAATTTAAGTGAGCTTGAGACACCTGTGAGAGCCCAGATGTAACATGGGAGATAGTAACAGTAACATGGGAGATAGTAACAGTAACATGGGAGATAGTAACAGTAACATGGGAGATAGTAACAGTAACATGGTAGATAGTAACAGTAACATGGGAGATAGTAACAGTAACATGGGAGATAGTAACAGTAACATGGGAGATAGTAACAGTAAACATGGGAGATAGTAACAGTAACAGGTAGATAGTAACAGTAACATGGTAGTAGTACAGTAACATGGGAGATAGTAACAGTAACATGGTGGTAGATGTAACAGTAAACATGGGAGGATAGTAACAGTAACATGAGAGATAGTAACAGAACATGGAGATAGTAAACAGTAAATGGGAGATAGTAACAGTAACATGGGATGATAGTAAACAGTAACATGGTAGATAGTAACAGTAACA
>WNGS01163731.1:2971293-2987827 GCA_020271785.1 Procambarus virginalis
TGACTCCACCTATGAGGGGGATTTTAGAGAGATAAGTGTCACTGCGAAAATAAACGATTGACCAACGAATTTTAAATCCTATCTACCTACAGGTAAATTAAGTTTTAAGGCATTTACATGGCCCCTGCCAGTATACTAACATCTCCATTTACTGTATTTCTAACTTAAAGACTAATTTAATCCAAATTAGAGTTCTACATAAAGTAAACTGTCAGTGTATTACTGAGTCACACCCTGTGAGAATATACTACATAGACCTTAATGATTGTATTTCATACACTGATAAGATCATGTGATTTATGAGTGCAGGTGTGCAGTGTATATTATAATGCACGTGTATATAATCATGTGCAGGCGATGAGTCACAATAACTTGGCTAAAGTATGTTGACGAGACCACACACTAGAAGGTGAAGGGACGACGACGTTTCGGTCCGTCCTGGACCATTCTCAAGTCATCGTCCTGGACCATTCTCAAGTCATTCTCATTCTCAATCGACTTGAGAATGGTCCAGGACGGACCGAAACGTCGTCGTCCCTTCACCTTCTAGTGTGTGGTCTGGTCAACAGTATATAACTCCTCTTGATGACTGATATTGATCCGCTTATCAATGCTAATAATGTTATGATGAACGTAACATTTGATCCTTTTTGTTGACAAACATTGATCGGCTTGTCGGAGACAGGCTTGGGTCGGTGAGAGCGCCGGTCTCGCTTCTATGCAGGTCGGCGTTCAATCCCCGACCGTCCAAGTGGTTGGACACCATCCTGTCCCCTCCGTCCCTAAGTCTCTGTGTTTTTTATATATTTTGAATAACTGAACTTGTCCATACTTTTGTTTAACTTTGTTAAACATCTTAAACTCTTACTCTGTGCTCCAAGTCAGCTTTGTATCACAACTTTTAACTTTGTCAAATAAAAGATCATAAATTTTTTTTTGTTTTAGATCATAAAATGCGTATAAGTATCCCCCTGCTGTGTGAAAGGCTTAATTATTCTATATTAGTTCTGAAAGCTTAAATACGAGGATACACACCGGGAGTAATATACCATTTATAGATGAGTTTACTTCGTTCTGGACTATGTTCATGACTGAAGTATACATTTTGCTGGTTGGTCAATAAGCTCTAGTGGTGACCTTAATCAGGAAACTATTATGTTTAGTATGTCACCTAGGTGCACGGAACTAATAAGTCTATATTGACTATACGAATTTGCGAGGACGGTTGCCTTAATTACCCTCCAGCTGGTTAACAAGCTTAAAGTCTAGCACCCAAACTAACAAACTAGCACCTAAACAAACTAGCACCTAAATGATATTATTTTGAGTTAAGTACTTATCAAGTAAAGGCGGCAAGCCGATAAAAATATAAATATAGTTTGAGTTAGTTGGGGGTGTTAACGATTTTGAATTCAAACCTGCAAGTGTATGTGTTTTAAAATTAGCTGTTGAATTTGAATTCAAATCAAATCAAATCAAATATTATTCAGGTAAAGTACATACATACAAGGTGAGATACAAAACGTTGATAGGATTTATAGATAGAGCTAGTATATACAATGCCTAAAGCCACTATCACGCAAAGCGTTTCGGTCAGGAAATCAAATAGCGTGACGTCACTAAGACTAAAACTTAATACTTTCTAAACATAAAACTTTAATACTAATAATAATTCTAATTCTTTCTTATAGGGTCTGATGTTCTACGCACCGCATTGGTTATGGAGGACGTGGGAGGGAGGTAAGCTGGAGTCCATAGTGATGGGCCTCTCCGTACCCGTCATGAACAGAGACGAACGCCGCGAGAAGATATATCTCCTAGCCGAATACCTCCACTCCTCTATACACTACCACAACTTCTACGCCATCAAATTCTTCCTTTGTGAGCTGCTCAACTTAGGCAACTCGCTGTTCAATATGTGGTTTTGAACAAGTTCCTGGGAGGGACATTCCTCACATACGGTATTGATGTGTTGTATTTCACGGAGACCAACCAGGATGAACGAACAGACCGATGATTGTGGTTTTTTCCCAGAGTGACCAAGTGTAACTTCAACATGTACGGACCCTCAGGATCTATCGAGACCCACGACCTCATGTGTGTCCTAGCCCTCAACATCATCAACGAGAAGATCTACGTCTTCCTTTGGTTCTGGTTCGTCATTCTGGCGATCATTAGTACCTTGGCGCTCATTTACCGACTTCTAGTGTTCTGTGTACCTGCTATCCGGTCAGGTCTCCTGCAGAAGAGGGCGAGACTCCGCTACAAGAATGGCCTTGACATTATTACAAAAAAACCTTCAAGTGGGGGACTTCTTTTTGCTTTATCTTCTAAGCAAAAATGTGGAGCTCGTCTCCTTTAGTTCCCTGATGGAGGAGCTGTCGTCTCGTCTAGCAAAGAGACCCGTTCATCCAGACCTGGAAGTGTCGGCGCCACCCCAAATACCCGAGCGTTACCCCCTTATAAATGAAAATGCGTGACGTTATCACAAACACACTGACCCACCTCTGTGTTTTACTTCAAACAACAAAAAGCTGTATAACACCACAGACTGTTATCATCTTAAGTTTGATGCTTAGATTGTAGTTGACCTTCAGTAACG
This sequence comes from Procambarus virginalis, assembly GCA_020271785.1. NCBI lineage: Eukaryota > Metazoa > Arthropoda > Malacostraca > Decapoda > Cambaridae > Procambarus > Procambarus virginalis. The sequence goes on from WNGS01163731.1 coordinate 2,973,896, forward strand.
GAGTGTTCCACAGTTATCTCCATATTAGAGTAATGTCTGACGACCATCGCACTTGTCATGCGTGGGATGATTAGTATTAATTGTTTAAAATAATGATAATTTGGATTAAACTGCCTTGTTTATCGATTTTACATGAATGGGGGCGATTTGTACATGGATTTACTGGCGTGGAAGATGTTGGAGTATATTGTGTAGTGGATGTTGGTGAGGTACTTACCTAGGTTGTACTTACCTAATTGTGCTTGCAGGGGTTGAGCTCTGGCTCTTTGGACCCGCCTCTCAACTGTCAATCAACTAATGTACAGGTTCCGTACATTAGTTGAGTGTGTATGCTAAGTGTGTGATGAAGTGAGTGTTGGTGCTTGTGCTTGACGTAGTGAAAGTTGAAGTGTGGAGTTTAATGTTACGAATGTTACTGCTAGTTTGTGGAGTGACGACAGATCCCTTTAAACGTTATATAACGAATGAATAAATCAACATTTACTGTTGCAGCTCAGCTGTTTTCTTGACCAATATTTGAAAACAACAAAGAAGTTAGTGTTTTGTTTTATCCTATTCCAGCTTAAACATTCTGTTTATTGTATAAGACCGCAGTTAAAATCCATACAATTCCGAATTAAACTATTCAATTTTCTGCCTTATTATGTCTTGTCTTTATGAACAATTTATAACACGTAATATTACCCTTAGATTCAATAAAGTACTTAGTGTACAAAACCAGTTGCCTTAAGGATTTACGGCGAGTCAACTGGAAGGGAAATGAAAAATTTCCTACTGTAAACATATAAAGACAAAACAAGACTCCTGGGAGCCAGCCGACGCTGCCTCAGTCTGAAGTCTGTCTTAGATGTGAATAATAAGCCGTATAGGTGGTTCTTGCGTTAAGACTGCCATCTAGATTAGACTTATAAGAGGCGTAATATCGATTGTTTTTAATATAATGAAGGTTTGGACTGGCTAGGAAGTCCAACCAGTATGTATATTTAGTATGAAGCAGCAGAGCTTATTAAACGTTCTGCTCGGATGCATTTCCTCAGGAATAATGAGAAATGATTGCACGCGTCAACCCACATCGTGCTGTTCTTCACATCATCTGCATTTTTAGTGTAAAGAAAAGCACAAAGTTCATACTCAGTGCTTGGGTGTTATCTTTCTCTCTAAAACTTACTGTACTCTGTGATAAGGAACGGAAGCTGGTAGTCCAGCCTGTAGGAGAGTAGAAATAGCACAAGCTGGCGATGAGTTACAATAACGTGGCTGAAGTATGTTGACCAATCCACACACTAGAAAATTAAGGGACGACGACGTTTCGGTCCGTCCTGGACTATTCTCAAGTCGCATTCTCAATCGACTTGAGAATGGTCCTGGACGGACCGAAACGTCGTCATCCCTTCATTTTTCTAGTCTGTGGATTGGTCAACAATAGCACAAGCTACTCTATTCTGTGTGTGACAGTAGGATAGAGCTACTCTATCCTTTTGTAATGCTTTTTTAATATTATTATCTTAATAAACTTTAACTTCACTCTCAAGCGTGCAAGCTTGCTCTTGGCCAGGTCCTCGATTAAAAGCTTATTTGGGTTAGCAGGCCATACAACTTATGAACAAATAGAGAGTGAGACAGCTGCCAGGATTGCCACACTCTTAAGTTCCCAGAATACTAGGCATCATTGTTCTTGTAGTCGTGACTGGAAAGTGTAAAACTAACTTCAGTCATTATGCATTGTAAATGTCAAACTTTATGTCTTACAAAAACCTATAGTGAGCAATGGAAGCCTGTAATTAGCTTCTGTTACCAGATATAGCCTATTAAGCTGATGAAATACAATTCCTAAACTGACAAAAACTCCTTTGATTCCAAAAATAATAAAATACATAGAACACCTAAAATAATGATACCAAGGTTACCTAAATTAATAAAATAGTTTTTGTATCTAAACAAACAAATATCCCAGCAAAACAATTACACAGAAAATCGAAACAAATAAAATTACTAAGATACTTAAAATAACAAAATATTTACGAACAAACATATCGTAGAATTAAGGAACCTGCATAACCTGTCCTCTTATAAAGAACGTCGCATTTGGCCGTTTGCCCGTATGGCCGAATTTGGACGTAATTTGAAAATGAAAAAATATGAAAATAAATTTAGGATTTTTTTTCAACAACAGTAAGTTAAGGGTCCTCTGATAGGTTAGGTGGGCAGGAAATTCTCTTAAAGTTTCAAAACGTTATGAAAACGTTAGTTTAAAGTGTCCTCTCATAACCTCTGCGCGTACGCCGGACGACTCAAATAGAAAACGGAACAGAACGTCACTTTTGTGAGTCGATTTCATTTCAAATTTACGTCCAAATTTGGCCATATCGCACATACGAGCCAAAAGTAACGTTCTTTTTAAGAGGACGGGTTGTGCAGAAGGCCTACGAGGCAACTCTTATTATAACCACCCAAACTCATTTATATTATATATATATATATATATATATATATATATATATATATATATATATATATATATATATATATATATATATATGAATATATATTTCATTCGCATATAGTCCTGGGGACCATTCAGGCTTGTTCGCATATATATATATATATATATATATATATATATATATATATATATATATATATATATATATATATATATATATATATATATATATATATATATATGTTTTTTAGAAGTACAGTATTTCAATAATAAGAGGAACATAAGTAAGGCAATAACAACAAATTTCAGGAGTGCCAGAGATTCCTGGGAGACCAGATTTCATTTAGTATTATATGATTTATATTGTATTTTATTAAATAAAGATACAAAAAAGTATTAGCGTGACAATCTACAGAGGCTATAGATCAAGGGTTCTCAACCATGGGATGGAGTTTATATAGAGTTTCAGGAGGGAGGTGGCGAATTGAATAAAAATAACAGAAGTAAATATATACCAATATCGAAAATATATATAAATAATTTCAATAGTATATGCATTTTAATTGGAATGCAAGTTTTGAGTCAGGCGATCTTAGGAAAGGGGGGGGGGGCATGACATTATAACATATTGTGAAAAGTTTGATTGGGGAAAAGTTTGAGAACCACTGCTATACATTTTTCCTCAATCATGGCAGCTAAGTTATGATTGAAGAAAGATGAGTCAATCAAGTGTTTACATGGACACTTAAATGGTTGATGAAGCCTCTCCCAGAAGCCTAGGCATATGTCTTAGTCTGGTGGGGGAAAAACTGACAGGAGTTTACTTGAATAAGATAAGAAGAATTGCAAGAAAACAGGAATTCTTAAAAACAGCAAAATGATATGAATCCCTTTAATTTTTTTTAACACGCCATTTTTTATTAACACTACCAATCAAATATGTAACAAATAACACAATGGACAAGACTCAAGTAAGTAATTATCAAAAGAATGCACAAGCCGGGGAGACTATAGCACCATCAGTCGCTGGATATTAAAAAAGACGCTAAATATCACCAAGGATGCCAAAATGAGAATAAAACACATAAGGACAAGACACAAGCACCTTGCGCCATCGTATGAATAATAGAAGAAAAACAAATCCAGACAATTCCCTTTCACTAAATGCCACTCGACAAATTACTCAGTAAATCACTCATATGTTAGCTGCTATTTATTGAATGTCCAGTCATTATACCTTTGAGACCTACCGGCATAAGGCACCTGGAGTTTTGCAATCACTTTATTAATTCTGGTAATCTTGAGGATATCCTCATAATGCTCCCAGAATTTGCCAGTGCAGGCTACTGATCACATGGCCCTGTACCACTAATCACATGTAGCCATCCTGTATGATGGGATCTTTTAGCATCACTCTTGATGCACTGTGTACTCCCATTCATATAGTCTTGCCCTAGACTATATTTCCTATTATCACAGTCAAAAAGCATGTGAGCCTTATTGAAGTTCCCCGAGATCAAGAACTGGCATTCCCCGGGATGCTACCCACAATAGTTGCATAACTCCTAGGAACGTGTTTGCTACTAGGTTAACATAGGCAACAGGTGTAAAGAAGCATGCCTAACATTGCTCTCTTCTCGGGCATCAACGTGAGTCCAATCGGTTGTACGCCAACAGGCTGCCTGATCAGCATACGTGCGTTAATCCTAGACATCATTCATATACAATATTTCTCGGCGAATAACATAAGGACGTACTCCATTCAGTAGTTGGTTGGTTTGGTGTTGGGCTTTAGACCTATCAACCTCTGGAGAATTATCGAGGTCTCTACAATTCCTTAGTGACCAACCAACAAGAACGTATTAATCCTCAACATAGTCAAGTATTACAGTAAGCTCTCAATGAACTTAAACCGAAAAACGGGATATTCCTGTTGCTACTGGCGATATACTGCACTGCTGAGTGCTCAGCTAGGGCCAGCAGGACGCAACTGCTGACGCTGCTTCCGGTCGCGGCCAGCAGAACACACGCACAACGCTTCTCTTTACGAGTGTGTAAGATTTGTCAAGTCTAAGACAAGACTCGAGGAATCTTAGGCTGGGATATGATATATACTTTTACGTCAATACACTGAGGATATTATCTAATCAAATAAGAGTCTGTGTCGACGATTGTTGATTAGTAAGGTATGTGATATCAAATAATAGTAACAATAATACTGAATTATATATATAATTGAGAGACCCAGAGAAATTTTCAGTCTCTTTGAAAGTGGTTACTTTTTTATCATTAATACCTCACATTTATGATCCCCCAAGAGTAGAACGATATGAGTTTCAATGAAAACAAAATTATTTTAGATTAATGGTTAACGATGTTTTAAAGATATTGGTTAATTATTTCTTCCTCCCCGCGGAACACTTGTCAAGGCTAGCACAGCTGCGTCTCGTCCTGAGGTTTTGACGTGGTGATCATGACGTGGTGATCACGACGTTTGACGTGGTGATCACGACGTTTGACGTGGTGATACGACGTGAATCGTTTTGTGGGTGATTGAGTCATGATGTAACGCAATGAGTGACTCGTTCACGCATCCGGGAGTTTCTGTATGTTGGTGGTAGACAGGCAGTCTGTGGTAAGTTGGTAGAGCCTTGGTGGTAAGTTGGTAGACAGTAGGTGGTTGTTGTTGTTGTTGTTAAAGATTCGCTACCTGGAACAAAGTTTCAAGTAGCACGGGCACGGGCTATGGTGAGCCCGTAACCCCAGTAGGTGGTAAGTTTGCTGCTAGGTGAACGCAGGAAACATGCCCAAACGTTTTGTCCTGACACGGAATCGAACACGAATTATATTAAATCATCCTGTTGTTTATTTATTTGACCGTAATTGGTATTTTTTTTAACCATGCCGTTATTTAAAGAATAATTTGTCATCTGTAGTGACAATATTTTGTGACTACAAAATTTTTCTGGAGGAGAAATATAATTAATACAGTTGTATATCTTATGTTGATTATTGTAATTATATTCTTGTATTTGCACTTTAGGGGAGCTATTAAACAATAAAAATAATTATATCCCGTGTAAGTGCCTAAGGAAGAGGTACAGTAGCTTCGATATTTGGTCTTAACCAAACAATTTACCATATTTGTGGGGTTAACTCCCACGTAACTAATCCTCGACGTGAAGATTAGTTGGGTTGCTGTTAACGCCACACAAACGGTTGTCGATATATTTACCATGACCTAATTTGCATAAGATAGCAACTATTAACACCAAATACAATTATAATTGCTTATCTGTGCTACAGTCTATAAAAGTTTTACGTTCACAAATATGTGTGCGTACTATGTGAACTGGAAACTCCCGAGTGAGCAGGATGTGACATCAACGGTATTTTGTAGCGCCTTAGGCTAGAATTATATTTCTAATGGACAATATTTCTACCGTATGATCGCTTCCCCTTCAACGGAAACTTGAAGACACCTCGTAAAACCAGCCATCTGCCCGTAATCACAATTATTTCACCCTAATCCAATCCCCAGTTAATTCCTTTCAAATATTGCAAGTAAAAGTTGTCACCAGGTTCTGGGAAAGCATGAGCGTCCTGTCGGGAGTGGGGACTTATGAAGGTTGACAGCTGGGCTCCGTCAGAACTACCCAGGACTCTCAGCCAGACGGTTCATCTGAAAGCCTTGAGCCTGAAGGCTGGCTCTTATACACTCACTTATCGTCTACTGACTTTATATCAAGGTTACTCCTAGAATAAGGTACGTTACTGGCGCGATAATATATATGGAAATTTGATGGTTTACAAATTTTTGTTATTAGTGAAGGTCATGGTTATAGTATTGCAATTATTCACTGTCATGTAATATTGTTTTTTAAATAAAGTCAAGTTATAATAGTGGTGATTGCTATACCTTAGTGTGGTGCTATGGTACACCATGGTAACAGACTGCCCCGTGGCGCAGTAGGCTACGCGGCCACCACACACGCCTCGCCACCTATATCACCGCGGATTCGAGTCCTGAGATGAAAGGGTCAACTGGGGCACCGATCATTAACTACTCATTCAGCACGAGTTGGGGACCTGGTTCTCAATCAATTATTCTAGTGAATAATAACTGAATAAAGCTTAAGCTGAACTGTGGAAAGTGACTAAGTCTGCTAACAGGAGTTCGAAGGTATATGCTCCTATATTCAACAAACAGGAATAACACTACAAACACCCATGTAGTGAGCTGCTGTGGTTGGGACATCATCAGACGGCAGAACAAGTCTAGCTTTCGCTAGATTTTAATTCTTTCACATTATTGTGAAGTTCTGTCATGGATAAGAGCGGTTATGGGATGGGTTAGATCTTGTTCAACCGGATTTCCTGTGAATGATAAAAGTTTTTATTGATATACTGCTCCCTGACACTCATAGCACTGACGATGTCTGCCCCCTGGCACCCATAGCACTGACGATGTCTGCCCCCTGGCACCCATAGCACTGACGATGTCTGCCCCCTGGCACCCATAGCACTGACGATGTCTGCCCCCTGGCACCCATAGCACTGACGATGTCTGCCCCCTGGCACCCATAGCACTGACGATGTCTGCTCCCTGGCACTCCTAGCACTGACGATGTCTGCCCCCTGGCACCCATAGCACTGACGATGTCTGCTCCCTGGCACTCATAGCACTGACGATTGCTGCTCCCCTGGCACTCATAGCACTGACGATGTCTGCTCCCTGGCACTCATAGCACTGACGATGTCTGCTCCCTGGCACTCATAGCACTGACGATGTCTGCCCCCTGGCACCCATAGCACTGACGATGTCTGCTCCCTGGCACTCATAGGCACTGACGATGTCTGCTCCCTGGCACTCATAGCACTGACGATGTCTGCCCCCTGGCACCCATAGCACTGACGATGTCTGCCCCCTGGCACCCATAGCACTGACGATGTCTGCCCCCTGGCACTCATACCACTGACGATGGTCTGCTCCCGGCACTCATAGCACTGACGATGTCTGCTCCCTGGCACTCATAGCACTGACGATGTCTGCTCCCTGGCACTCATAGAACTGACGATGTCTGCCCCCTGGCACCCATAGCACTGACGATGTCTGCCCCCTGGCACCCATAGCACTGACGATGTCTGCCCCCTGGCACCCATAGCACTGACGATGTCTGCCCCCTGGCACCCATAGCACTGACGATGTCTGCCCCCTGACACTCATAGCACTGACGATGTCTGCCCCCTGGCACCCATAGCACTGACGATGTCTGCCCCCTGACACTCCTAGCACTGACGATGTCTGCCCCCTGGCACCCATAGCACTGACGATGTCTGCCCCCTGACACTCATAGCACTGACGATGTCTGCCTCCTGCACTCATAGCACTGACGATGTCTGCCCCCTGGCACCCATAGCACTGACGATGTCTGCCCCCTGACACTCATAGCACTGACGATGTCTGCCCCCTGGCACCCATAGCACTGACGATGTCTGCCCCCTGGCACCCATAGCACTGACGATGTCTGCCTCCTGGCACTCATAGCACCTGACGATGTCTGCCCCCTGACACTCATAGCACTGACGATGTCTGCCTTGAACGTCGCCTGCAAGAAGCAAGACCGTCACTGCTCCCACCAGTTTATGCGGATCAATAATACATTAACATTTCTTATTGCACAAAAGAATCGTGCGTGTAGAGACTGTGTCACAATAACGTTGGTTGGAAACAAATAGATCAACCCGTTAAATTGACTTGTTTTGTTTATGGCAGTGAAATTATTAATATTTTTTTAACCATTACCTGTGAACTGACCAACACACCTCCGCTCACTTCAGAATGGTTTTGAGTATCGTCGGTTCTCTGGTTGGACTGGTCAAGGTCCGGAGCCTGCACACCAACATCGATAATTATGTCTTCCGACTGCACTACCGCTGGACAACCTCCTTCTGCTACTTAGCGTGCGCTCTGGGGGGCCGATTTGCCAGGAAACTGGGTCAATGATCACGAACTGGCACACTTGACTCTCGTGTCGCAGAAAGATGACATTGTAAGATACTCACCCTTGACCTAACCTGAAAATACAGCCCGTTTTCACTATGTTAAAGTGTCCAATTTGTAAAGGTTTGATCCAACGATATAGGTCCAGATCCTGTGTCTCGACAAATCTACCTAATTTCTACTGAATACTGCAGTTCTTTGCCTCCTTAAAGTGTGTATATCTCTTATGTACGAAGATACGTGTGTATATCTCTTATGTATGAAGGGATAACCACCTAATCATATTCTATGCTGTTACTGTGACACAATTATTATATTGTAATTTTCATGTACACTTACCCAGTGATAAAGATACAACGACTTACGAATAAAATCTTTGATTTGTCGGCAGATCCTTACATCATCTACAGAGTACAGACTTGTGCAACTTACACAGTTTGCTGTCCCAGGCTGCATGAAATATTTAGGACATGTTTGAAAAGCTGGTAAGTATATATCAAGAAGGTTTACTATATCTTAAGATAAGCTATACAAAATCCCTTTCAATCAGGCTTAGAAATCTAGTAAAAAAAATTATTTGACACTATATTTAAATTTTACACTATGACAAAACATGTACAATGTACTGAAATATATAAACAATATAAATATATATATATATATATATATATATATATATATATATATATATATATATATATATATATATATATATATGTCGTACCTAGTAGCCAGAATGCACTTCTCAGCCTACTATGCAAGGCCCGTTTTGCCTAATAAGCCAAGTTTTCTTGAATTAATATATTTTCACAAATTTTTTTCTTATGAAATGATAAAGCTACCCATTTCATTATGTATGAGGTCTATTTATTTTAATTGGAGTTAAAATTAACGTAGATATATGACTGAACCTAACCAACCCTACCTCACCTAACCTAACCTATCTTTATAGGTTTGGTTAGGTTAGGTAGCCGAAAAAGGTAGGTTAGGTTAGGTTAGGTAGGTTAGGTAGTCGAAAAATAATTAATTCATGAAAACTTGGCTTATTAGGCAAATCGGGCCTTGCATAGTAGGCTGAGAAGTGCATTCTGGCTACTAGGTACGACATATATATATATATATATATATATATATATATATATATATATATATATATATATATATATATATAAAGGAAGGGAGTACCACCTCTGGCTGGAAGAAGGGGGACCCATAGCCTCGAAGGAAATCACACATAACTATATATCTGGGATAAGATAGATGGGAAGGGGGATGATGATGAATGAACCCACCTGAAGAAAGAGTACAAAGGCACCCACTGATAGTAGGCGTGATACATGAGGTTGTCTGAAGGTGTGTGAGGCCCCACACCTGGATACACTACTCCTGTACCTGGCAGAATATTGTAACATTAATTCATATAACATGAATCATATGTTTGGGCTGCATTAAGCTTTTCACGATAAGAAACTCTAATAGCCTCTATTTTTGTTATTTATTGGATAAATAAAAGTCCTTGTATATTATACATGAATCCAAGATAAATAGTGGAACGAGCAAACTTACATGAACTATAGATTCATCCAAACATCTAATTTCATTTGACTCAAACCACATAAGATCCCGCGTGATGAGCCTCTGTAATCCTTTACACCACCGCCCACGGGATGGGTATGGGGTGCATAATCAAGAAAGAAATTGAATTGTGATGAGGTCTTACCTCGGCCGTAGCCCTTGTTGATGTACTTGGGGAGGGTGAAGGTAGTGTGTATCCAACAGTAGGTGTTGACCACCTTGTCTGGCATCTTGGGGTGGGCGTCGTGCACACAGCTAGGTACAATACCACCCATGCTATTAGTCATGCTAGTGAGAACTACAGGTGTGTTATAACTGAGGGACTTAGTGCAGTCATTGCTAGTGCTGAACTGCCTGTTTTAGACCACTTACTGTTGTTAATAGTTGTATTAAATCCCAATCTTTCTGTTAGTATTGATGCTAATACTGTATTAAAGCTACTGTTATTATGTTTGTTGTTTGGTTTGGTAGTTAGGCAATCACTCTAGAGGGTTATTAAGGTAAACTGGGTATACCTCCCGGTACCTACTGTCTTGTTATTAGTTTACATTTAGCTATCATTGCTACTGTTTTGATTCTTTGTTTATCTTTATTAAATAATGTACAATATAAGTCATATATACATCAATTTACAAGGAAAATACTACATTACATTTACAGTAGTATAATTGTTAGTAAACTTGATTCTAGACTAATATTAATCACCTTGCTTCCCATATACATACGTAAAACAATTATTATGTGTTAGGTTTTATACATTCAACTAATAGTTTTATTTACGTCATGTCCACATCCTAATTTATAACAAAAAATATTTGTCGCTGGTAAATGACAAGGAGAGAAAATAAGAGAAGCCTATCCACCTTATAGGATCCCCGACTAGGCTGTTGGCGGTGACGAGGAGGCAGAAGCCGAAGAGCAAGGTAGCTGTAAGGCGGTAGTGAAGCTTGAAGACGGCACTGTCGATGTCTGCACAGTTCTTCACCTTCACTAGACCGCTCAACCCCGACAGCAGTTCCACCAGCACCATCCTGACCAAGGTACGCTGCTACGTTACCTGTAATAGGCGGTCTGTGAGTGGGTTAATCTGGCAGTTTTCCTGTGGGAGAAGGCTTGGGGTTATTATATTTATAGATAGTTATCTCCAGGATAAAAAGCTGAAGTGTTATCCCATCAATGACTTATGGGAGAATTATCCTAACTGATGAAGTGTGTTAGCTATCGAAGTTTATAACATGAAAGGACTAGAATAATAATGCACAAAGCAATCACATTAACGTGATGTATCAATGAGAAAATCAGTAGAAGCCATGAGGAGGATTTGAACTTGCACACACTGGGTACTCCCAAGGGCACGCCTTAGACCACTTAACCTCGACATGTTCAAAAACTATGAAACTTGAAATTCAACTGAATCCTCTAAAGGTCTACAGGTTTCCTCTGACGCCTAGTCAGAGTTTCACTCATTACCCGTATGTACTCTGCCTTTGTTATGGGGAGTTATAACCCCAACGCTTGGGTTAGAACTCCTATCGAGGGGGAAATACTGCATACAAGGAGAAAAATACTGCGCCAGCAAGGACAAGTTGCCCAACGCAGCGCAGGGACCGGAACCAGGTGCATTGTGAGACGTCTGGCAAAGCTAGTGTGGGTTTTTCTGACATAGTGGTTAATGCTTAATAGCTTGGAATGTCCACCCATGATAAAAGAAAAGGCTGCCACGTCGTATGGACATGTTGTACGTTATCCACATGCTTCAAAATGCCATCCATGAACGAGTGCGAACACAATCGAACCCGCACTAGACAGAAAATATCTTGTGTGAAAGGTGTAACAACCCATTACAAACTTGATGTACTAGTTAGAGGTAGAAATCTACTATTTTTATCACAGTGTAGGATTTATGTTTTGTCTGGTTTTATACCCATTCTGCAACTCTCTCTCTCCCCTCAATTTCCCCTCCCCCGCCCCCATGGGGTCTTTAATAGGAACACAAGCACATAAATATTGATGAAACTGCAAAAGGCCGATTACAGATTGGGTTTTTGGCATTTTGGGTAGATAGGTGGGTTTTTAGTGTGTTGAATTGGTAAAATCCTTTAACTATCCGGATAGTTTATAGATCTTGCTGATTGCTATTAACAATCGGGATTTTGTTACAGTACACAAAACTAATAATCTCCCTTGAGCTTAATAATAATACAGCATAACCCAACTATTTGGTTGAACAATAAGGATAATGTAAATTCATTTGCAATCATGATAATAATTGCTTACTTAACACAAAACAGATCATAAACATCTATCCTATTTCTATGCCTCATAGAAATATACCGCCTAGCTATTGTGGCCGTAAACTGTGTCATACAGTGCGCATCTGGTACAACCTTTTGGTATGTTTATGTGATAACAGTCTATCCTGCCTGCACCTGCATCCTGACCATTTTACTCCAAGTTGAAGACCTTCTCCTAAATCCTTTCTCTCTCCCCCTTCCCACTAAATCCCCCCCTCCCCTTTTCCCGTCTCATTAAATCCCCCTTTTCCCGTTTCACTAAACTCCTTCGTCCTGCACTCAGACGTCCCAACATGCTTTGTACATGTATTTTACTTCAGCACAATTAAGTTGAAAATACATACGCTCGTTATCAAGAGATTATCTTTAGTATGTCAGACGAGTGAGTGAGGTTTCTGTGGCGTGGACCTCTTGTGCGACGTTAGAGATGTGTGGAACAGATATACGTTTTTTGATGGCGTGAGAATAGCTTGAACAACCTCATCCTATTGTGTGTATTTATACCTCAACAAACGTATTTCAATTTCAATTTTCAAAAGACATTCTCGGCGCCATGAACGTCTCCCGTCAACCATCAATGGTAACTCTCCTTGCGGCTCAGTATCAACAGACGTGTTGAAAGTAAAATAAACATATAAGTATATTTTTGCAAGAAAGTGATGTTGCAATATCTCGGGGGAAGGGGGGATTAAGGATGAGTTGATAGGCTGGGATGGGCTAGGATTTAGGCGAGGTGGTGGAGGGGCATGTGTGTACATGTAGTGCGTTAGATATAAATATTTACGGTTAGTGAAAAAGATGTAGTATACTGCACGCTCATACCTTAGATCACCATGTATTAGTGTATAAATTGCTTGTAGTGTAACACTAAAATTCAGTTTGTAATAAGTTATAAAAGATGCCTATTGGAGTGTGTAATGTAAAATATGATTTGTGAATTGTATGGTTTTGTGAGCCCGCGACGGACGTGAAGCAGAGGGTAGAAATAGCCTAAGCTACTCTATCCTTTTGAGATGCTCTTATTGTCTCAATAAACTTACTTGAACGATGTGGTGCGGCCAGGAGGATAATATCATTATAGTGGGTGAGTGCGTTCATGCACTTGAGGGAGGGAGGAAAGGTACCTACATAATGACGTAACACACTAATTGTTAGGCCTCCACCCCCAGGAAGCCAAGCTTCGGATCACACATGACCTAGAAAGGCGCCGTCTAAACCGACTTTCCGGACCGAGGGTTAACACCTCAGCGATAACCTCTATACATTGAAAAGTACAGTTGGGGGTGTATGAACTCATACAGGCGTACGCTGGACAGTCAGACAGGAGTCTGGGTAAGAGACAGTCGCTCACTGATGAGGATTCATCACAAGATCATTGTGACAAGCGACTCCTAACAGGTTCTTCCCTTTCGTGGCTGTGAGGCGCCCACTCCTCGCTGGGTGAGGCTCCTGGCTCCTGCCTCTCTTTGGAGAATACTTGGTTAAGTTCTCGCAGGCTTCGATGCTAGGTTAGGCTACTGCTTCCTCCTGGGAGATTATTTGCTTAGGTTCTTGTAGGCTCTGGTGTTCGAAGAGGCTCCTCATCCTTTGAAAATACCAGGATAGATTTTCGTAGG
>WNGS01163731.1:2988827-3058310 GCA_020271785.1 Procambarus virginalis
GTGTGTGTGTGTAAAGCGTTCTTCGTTCATAAACAGGGTGTTTCGCAAGCATTTGGCCTTTGTCGATGAAGACAGGTTGCAAACAAGGGATCTCTGTATCATATCTTTGAGTAGAACTTGAACTCGTATCGTTCCTTTGAAAGAGGACTCGAGTTGGAGATTACTGTATTCTTGAACATTTTTATTTTTCTCATTAATGGCATTGTATTTGCTGTACATCCTCCATCAAGAGGGAATTTAGTGTTCTGTATTAATATTTATCTCTTGATTTAATTATGCTGTAGTCCTTGTGACCAGACTTCAATGTTCACTGTCCGACAGTCGATGGCTCTCACTACTCCAGTCAAGGCAGCAACTACGACGGCACTGGCACCTTCAACCCCAAAGTTCACACCAAAACCTTCCACGCCTACTATCAGTGGGTTCCGTTCGTCCTATTCTCCAGGTAAGATAACAATCCTTCATTATCTTTCATCGAACAGACATCATCTATTGTTCACTCCCGTGCTAGATATTACCCTTTCAGACAGCTCAAACACCTCTTGAATATTTGACCGAAGCGTAAACCAAATCTTGGTTTCAAATCTCTTCTTTTTGCATCTCTGTTTCGGCCGTTTTCTCTCTCCATATAATCACCCTTCGTCTGACATGTCTCTTGGGAACTTTTGTCAGGGATGCCTATTCTACCTGCCTCACCTTCTGTGGAAGGCCAATGAAGGGAAGACAGCAGATACCCTTCTTCAGGGACTTCAGTACAACTCTATGGATGATGACCGCGAACAGAAGCGAAATAACATTATCAGGTAAGTTCCTTGCGTCCTCTTGTCTCTGCTGGCTCAGAAGGGCTCTGATACATTGAGTGATTGATGAAAATTAAGCCACCCAAGAGGTGATTTATTGGAGTGAATGTGATCTTTGGTCGTGATAGTTTGTTCCTATGTGTATGTAATGGGGTAGGAAAGGTGACGGGTCATAGGCTGGGTAAGCGACTTGTCTGTTTGAGGCAATGTCGCAAAGGCTATTATAAAGTAGTTGTTATCACATCAAGGTTTTAAATCATGTTACATGCGTCAGAGATCTCATTTCCCTGCCTCCTACAGGTATCTTCAGTCGTCGTGGGGTCGCAACGGCCGCTACTCGGCCATGTTTATCCTCTGTGAGGCCTTCAACTTGGTCAACGTATCGGACAAATTTTTACTCGACAGTTTCTTCGGCGGAGTATTTATGACCTACGGGACCAAGGTATGAACTTTTGCTTCAATTAATTAACAAATATAAAGACGTTATTCGTTATAAGTAAATAGATATAATGATAATGCTGATCATTATAATTATACATTGTGCGTGCAACTCAAAAAATATGGTTCTGCAAGCCTAGCATTCATAAAGATTAGTGTTATTTCTTCGTGCCTTGGGAAAAAGATACTTTGCCGAGTCTACCTACATGTTTGTGTCAATGCTTGGGTGTGAATAATAAATGAGCTTACACCTAAATTTCAAGTGAAGGTGTAACATCAAGTCAGACTGGTGGTTCTAACAGTAGGCTTATAAACTAAAAATGGTTGTTGAAACGTGTTTGCTCACCACTAAATTTTCCGCAGGTGTTGAACTTTGTGGTGGACGACGACGTGGAGGGTATGCATGACCCCTTGATAACCACCTTCCCCAGGGTGACCAAGTGTAACTTCCACAAGTTTGGTCCCTCGGGAACCCTGGAGCTCAAGGACGCCGCCTGCATCCTCCCACAGAACATGCTCAATGAGAAAGTTTTCATTGTCATGTGGTTTTGGTTCGTCATCCTCGCCACCATCACCGCTATCCAGGTGAGAAAGAGAGATAGAGAAAGGGAGAAGGGGTCGGGAAAAGGGTAAGAGAAAGAGGTCTCGGACGCAGGTTCGAATCCTCGTCACGGCCCTTGTGGATTTGTTCGGTAAGAGAAAGGTTTACTTAAAATTGGATGGATAGCAACTTGCACCAAAGAACTGCCAACACTATTGAATTCTTTAACATGGGTTTTAGCAAATAATCATATTCCTAAATAACAGTACTAACTTTATAATACTCGTATACCGAGAACCTGAACCTAAATATTGTCAGAGAATAAAGAATAACTGCGGACTTAACGACCCTTAGAGTTAATAGGTCTTAAGTCTTAACACAGCCTAGCTTTGGGGCTCTGGCATCAGTATTTCATTAATTAGATGACTGCATGAATTTCTCTAAAGTGCCATTTATTTACCCCAGCTGGTGTGGCGCATAGTGATCGCCTTCAGCCCGGTCCTCAGAGTTCGAGTACTGGAACGTCGCGGTAAGGTCACTGCTACACCCAAACTGGAACAAGCTGTCCGCCACCTGCACCTCGGAGATTACTTTCTCCTGGACATCATCGGCCGCAATTTGGACGCCTACAACTTCAATGAGATCCTTCTTAAATCAACGAATTGCGATGACGGCGACCTCGGTCACAATACCTATCACCCCTTCAACGAGATTGATGACGATGACCCAACGGCACTGAAACGGCAGATGGAGAACGAAGAGATAACAGCAGTGTAGAGCATCAGATATATCGACAAGTGCATAGTTGGCGGAGCGACGCCTCCCTGGTGGATATTCAGAGGTATAACAGAATTATTTGGTTTCGCGAAGAAATCATGCATGTAAATATTTATTATACTTAATTTATTTACATGTTATGCTGTGATACGGTAACGCTTACAGTGGCAACCTTGATCTGGTATGAGGCCAGCATCGAGGGTGGGTGAGATATATTGCTCGGGCGGCGCCTGGCGCCTCTGGCTTTCTGATTCAGGCAGCAACAATAACCACCTGATGACGGGTTCCATGTTCTTGCTACGAATCTTAAAGGGCAGTTACGTCTATCCTCATGTTCCCGCCCCCTGCAATTGGGCAGGAGCAAGCACTCAACACTCGACAATCACCATCACTCCCACACTGAAACATATATATATATATATATATAATATATATATATATATATATATATATATATATATATATATATATATATATATATATATATATATATATATATAACCATTTAACCAAATGCACATGAACCATAATGTTATAATACGGAAAAAGGGCAACTTTTACTTGTAACGTTAAGTCTTTATAGTGAAGTCTCTAATAAAGTAAGGATTGGGAAGAGCTTAGCATAGGATCAGAGCGGGATCGAGATACTGCTATCTCGTCTTATCGGGAAACAAGAAGGCTTAGTCTGTTCTCCATTGGGTTGATGGATGAGCTAATCGAGTGATAGGCTTCCAGGTGCCGAAGATTGTGGTATATACGTACTTGTGGTATATGCGTACGTGGTAAGTATTGTAAATATTTTTGTATGGGTGTGTCAGCGATGGCAATGTCTGTGTATTATGTAAAAATCTTATCTGTGATGAATTTATATTTTAGACAGTATTTTGTACAAATACCATATAAATCAATAAAGCTACTAAATGAAAGTTATTTTAAAGTTATTTTCCTCCTAATAATCTACATATTCAGTCGATATACTTTATTTCCTGTAAATAAGAGAGAGAGAGAGAGAGAGAGTGTATGTACTTAGTCCCTTGTCATGGAACGTCTTTTCCAAATACCTAAGTCCCTGTACCTGTCGTTCAAGCCAATAATCCCTGTAATTTAATATAAATATAATCTCCAATTTTGTAAATGATCTAAAGAAAAATAAGTATAATATTTACGGGTTTTACAGATCATGTTCTGTGATGATGAAACACTTGTTCACTGAGAATTATACTACTGTATATGTAATGTAGTTTTGCCTTGTAAAACTTATGTATATATGATTTATATTGTATTTTCTTAAAGATAAAAAAAATCATTACTACAGTCTAATCCTTACTTATACAAGTGCTATGTGGTTCATTAACTACTAACTTGCAAGGAATATTTGAATGGGATAGTCGTTGATAAAGTCCGTCCTCCTAAGGTTTCTCAACGCCAAGAAAACTGCAAATTTAAAGTGTCCTCTCCTAACCCACCAGAGGACCCAAAACAGAAAACGGAACAATACGTCACTTTCGCCAGCCGCTTCCATTTTCTAGTACAATTTTTGGCTTATGTAACGCATACAAGCGAAAGGCGACGTTCATTATAAGAGGCTAATTACAGGCGATGATGATAAGTAAACCACTTGATATTCTGAATTAGACAAACATAAGGATGAGTATTCAGTGATGAAGTTGACTTCTTATGGATGACGTTTGATTCTTCAACGAATTTGAGAAACCACGTCCTGAACCTAGCAAGGCAGATAGGGAGAGAAATTGACACCACTAAGGGATGTCTCTCACCTACTCGACAGTAGTGGTTACAAAACACTGTATGAAATACAAATGTGCTTTCATCGTGACTAGTCACCGCTCTACTGGATGGTCTAACCCCCAGTCCTTTCTCAGACTTCTGGACAATTATAGAGACTTTCGCAAGACGACTCATCTGCCCTGATCAATCCTGGTTGGACATCATTTCTATGCACAACCAGACTATCACCAATGATACCCTGACCAACAGCACATAATAATAATAATCGTAGTAGGGGGGTAGAAATAGCTTAAGCTTCTCTATCTCTTTGAGATGTATTTCTTTTCTTGTCTCAATAAACATACTTGAACTTAAACTTGAATAATAATCGACAAGCACAGCGACAACATGAGATTAGACACAGGCAAGGACCTATAATAACCAGCGTTTATTAGGCCTAGGATGGTTAGGTTACGTTAGGTTTTATTAACAACATAAATATGACACCTTTTCCGGTTTGTCCAAATTCAATATTACCAAATTCTACTTTCAATTTGTTCATTACGTTAATATATGTACTATGGTCCATAGTTACTATAAGTACTTTACTGTGTAAACAGGAGGATGGGCTGCCAGCTTATACTGAGGGGAGTATCTCTCCAGCTTACACTGAGGGGAGTATCTCTCCAGCTTACACTGAGGGGAGTATCTCTCCAGCTTACACTGAGGGAGTATCTCTCCAGCTTACACTGAGGGAGTATCTTTCCAGCTTACACTGAGGGGAGTATCTCTCCAGCTTACACTGAGGGAGTATCTTCCAGCTTACACTGAGGGGAGTATCTCTCCAGCTTACACTGAGGGGAGTATCTCTCCAGCTTACACTGAGGGAGTATCTCTCCAGCTTACACTGAGGGAGTATCTTTCCAGCTTACACTGAGGGAGTATCTTTCCAGCTTACACTGAGGGGAGTATCTCTCCAGCTTACACTCAGGGGAGTATCTCTCAACCTTACACTACGTGCGTGGATCAGGAAATTACGCAGACACATGTAAGTACACATGTGACGTCATTCACTTTCTAGATAACAAAACAAAAAAAGAATGTTCACAGTTGACACTGGGGTGCCTCCGGTAGTTTTCCTAATGTTGGTGAACTCTGTCACTCTACTTCTTGTATGTAGCCTGGATATACAGTCTGGGCCAAGCCTGGACCAAACATATGGAGCCTGGTCCTACTATATGGAGATGTAGCCTAACCCTAGTATATGGAAATGTAGCCTAGTCCTAGAGTATGGAGATGTAGGCTAACGCCACAATATATGGAGATGCGGCCTAGCCTCATTAAGTACAGATGTAACGTAGTCCTAATATATGATGATGTAGTCTAGTCCTGTGCATATGATGCCGTAACCTAGCTCCATTAAATGGAATTGTAAGTTAGTCCTAGTATATGGTGATGTAGCCTAGCTCTAGTATAGGCCATATCTTCATACACTGAGACTAGGCTCTAACTCCATCGTGTTGGGGGTTATCCCGCAAGTGTCTGAGCATCCCTGCATTTTTTGGCACTAATAAAGGGTTTCTTACTCCCTAAGAAGTCAACCTTTACATATCTTAAGTTGCCATGAAAGGTAGTCCAAGTAGCAAATTGTGGGTTTAGGTGATGAATAACTTACTCCATTATGATTAAACATTAGGTACGCCTAATAAGAGGCCTGGTCGAGGACCGGGCTGCAAGGGACGCTAAGCCCCGAAATCATCGCAAGGTAAGGTAACCGTTGATATCTTAGAAAAACAATCATATTTACATTTTATTGCAACACAACTACGATATAATTGCGTCCAAAGATAATGCCAGCAATTCACAATCACTGAATTAGCCTATTACCACAATCTGTTAAAAAACAGAAGTAACTAGCATTATGCAGAGATTTTCTGTAAAGACAGAGGAGATGATCTAGGGAAGACCAACATAATCACTCAGGATATGACGCTTATGCTCGCTCCACACTTGCCGTACGGTGCTAATTAAGTTATTTCTCAGTTAAACCATGTATAATATTCTTGAGATCTCTTGGATACCTGAACATTGAGGAAATTCACGCGAGAAAAATAAATGAAACTAGCTTATTTGTGCACAGCATCTCAAACAGAGATCCGGAGGCTCATGGGAAAAGGGGTTCTGTCCCAACATGGTTTCCCGTTTTCATGGAAACTTATGACGTAGGACTCGGGAGCCACTGGTCGCCTGTGTGGTGCCATCCAGTGCCACTTCTCCTGACACTAGACAAAGACCCTCCACTTACCCAAGAGACGGTGAAGTGCTATAGACCCTTTCAACATCCCGTTTCCATCCGTGGACTCTCGAAAAGGCATCAAGGTAGGCCAGTGTTGACAAATTATATATATCAATTGTCAAATTTAGATGATTTGGTATACCTTTGTTCCGGACAGGAAGCCTGCTAAACTTATCGAGGTCCACCACTGCCAGCGTCTGACCTTCGGCAGGCTGCAAGCCACAACAAATGACTAACTCCCAGGTGCGTGTTTACTGCTAGGTGAACAGAAACATAGGGTGTAAGAGAACGGGTCTAGACGTCTCTGTTAGAACGGGAATCAAACCCGGGACCATTACGGTTGTGAGCTGACAGTAGTGAGAACTACCCTACAAATCTGAAACCAGACAGACAGATTTTACATTTATTGCGCTGGATGACGCATAAATCCATGGGTCTCGAATTCAGTATCATTTTCAAAGATATACAGTTTATAGAGCGAGTTGGAACGGGACCTCCGGAATAAGTTGCAGATTATTTAGAAGGAGAATGGAGGACAGAAGAAAAAATATATATGCTGGTTAGCATTGTAAATGTGTGACCACGTCTGTGGTAGAAAATAATAATAATAATAATAATAATAATAATAATAATAATAATAATAATAATAATAATAATAATAATAATAATAAAAAGTCTGTTGCTACCGAGTACTGTAATATATAAACGTTTAAGGCCGATCAGTTTATGAGTAATGTTAAGTTAGCGGCCATGTATTACCCCTATGGCTGCCCTACCCCGGGGCTGGGGCGGGGAGGAGAGGGAGAGAATGACCATTTCGCACGTACGACGATTAGGCAAAACTCATTTTCTGTGTGTTAAAACCATATGCATAAATAGGCTAAGATGGGCTTAGCCTAGGTTAGACTGTATTGGGCTGAGGTGGGTTAGGTTAGGTTGATTTAGGTTGAGTTAGGTTAGGTTGATTTCAGAATCCGTAGGCCAATCGTTTTGTGTACGAAGCGACTTGTATCAGCGCAGGTTCCCCCCCCCCCCCAGCAGCAGCAGACAACCCACGCTTATCCTAGCAGCAGTAATTTCACTTACTCTCCGAAATACTAGGGATTAGGACCCGGCCGTTGACCAGACCTCGCCAGTCAACACATCAATCGCCTTTGGGGCCACCAGAGAGAAGATTCCAAATTCAAGGGTGAGGATTCCTTGCTATATTATTCTTTATACCTTAACCCAGTGGCGGCGACGCCAGTGTGGTAATGGCGCCGTGAGGCTCCCAATAGTACAGTTGGGTTCGTTCTCGACTCACAATCGAGAATTCAGGGTTCGAATCCCGGGCGGCACAGAAATGGCTGGGCACGTTTCCTTTTACCTCATGCTCCTCTCCGTCTAGCAGTAAATTAGGTACCTAGGAGTTAAGTCAGCTTGTTATGGGGTTGCATTTTGGGCGGGGTCAGTAATTCTACCCCGGGCGAATTACCTCGATATAAGCCTAACATGTACTGTATATATATCCTGGGTTCCTGTCCCCCCCGGCACAATAAATGAATTATTATACTGACGCAGCGAGAAAGCTGCTATCTGGGTAAACGTGGGTTGTCCACCATTCCTCTCCTCCGGCCTAGCCTAATTCCTTATTCTCATATCCCTTTCAAGTGCTATATAGTTGTAATGGCTTAGTGTTTTCGCCTGATCATTTATCTTACCTTATCTGCCCCGTGGCGTCCCTGCACAGGAGTCTGGCCAAATTCTTGAGAGGCAAGAATCTATCTTGAATCTTGTACTATGATCCACAGGAGGCAGTACTCCCGCCGGCGGGCACTTCAATGCGGTAAATAAGTACCTGGGAGTTGGTCGAATGGCGCGAATTGCGTTGAAGGGAAAACTCCCCTTGGTAAGCCTTACTGTATAAACTTGCTGTATTGACAATAGGTAAACGATTAAAATGAATATATTTTAAGATATGTACTGTGTATGATTCCCGCATGGGTAATAGTGAGACGGTGAGGGTGTCGCTAACCACTTTCCAGTCAAAATAATGATTTGATCATTGTTATTGTACTTTATACAGGTTTTCATGGTTTGTTTATTTGTTAATATAGAAGGCTGTATTGTCTGGCAATTTTTATTTTCTATTTTATTTGGGAAGCTCTTGAGCAGCAACTAACATGCTAAGCAAGCGCTTGCAAGAAGAGCCTTCATTTTTTTAATTTAAGATAACTTAGTTGTGTTCCTATATTAAAATTCTGACAATCCTTTCTTTTGTTTCAATATTTAAAGTGTGACACAACGAAACAACTCGCTGTCGTCGTTCATGCCTGTTGTCATAACTTACAAGTAAAATAAATTAGTGCGAACTTCCGTCAATGATTCCTTAGTGCTGTGTTCAAGAACTTCGTGAGCTTGTTCAAGAACTCAATAACTGTTCAAAGGCTCAATAGGCGTGTTCAAGAGTTCATTAAGCATGTTCACGATTTCAGTATGTTTGTTCAAAAGCTCAGTAAACTTGTTCAAGACCTCAGTAACTGTGTTCAAAAGCTCAAAAGGCGTGTTCAAGAGTTCATTAAGCATGTTCACGATTTCAGAATGTTTGTTCAAAAGCTCAGTAAACTTGTTCAAGAGCTCAATAAGCTTGTTAAAGTGCTGAATAAAGCTTGTTCAAGAGCTCAATAACTGTTGAAGATGCTACAAAGCTTGAAAGTTGAGGTGTCTGTAATCTTTAAGGCTCTTACACCTTCAGGATGGTTCTGCCGGTGCTGGGGGCTCTGGCTGGGCTGGTGAAGGTGCGGTACTCCCGCACCCTCGTCGACAGCCAGGTCTTCCGCCTCCACTACCACTGGACGACCGCCTTCCTCTTCATCAGCTGCGCTCTCGTCGTGGCTTCCGATTACATCGGCGACGCCATCCAGTGTATGGTCGGGCAGGAGGACGCGCCCAAGCCCATCACCACCTACTGCTGGATCTCCTCCACCTTCACCATTAACTCCACCGGCCGTAAGTATACTTGATTACAAAATAATGGCTCTTTCACATTAATCAGCTTCTTTATCTTTCAATTATTCATATAACATGCCATAGTTCTTTCTGTTTTTCTTTGTTCAATTTATATTTCTCACGACATTTCGGGTAATACCATAGCCAATCTGAGGATAGTGTTATCAATAAGCAAGACTCCGAACTGGATCGAACAAGTACATTTTGCATAGGCCTAATATAATATATATTATGTAACATTCATTCATATCTTCAATTAAGTTAGTATTGTTAATTTTTTCTCTGCAGAAGTTATGGGATTCGGAACTTACAATCCTAAATTTCACCAGAGGCGGTTTCACGCCTACTACCAGTGGGTTCCAGTAGTCCTTTTTCTCCAGGTCTGTTGTTCAGGTGTTCAAATGTTTACTTAAAATATATCACCACTGAACTCATTAGGAACTCTATGACGTAAATACATTAAGACAATTACCACAGCCACCTCAGTGCGCTTTCAATAGAATTACTCTGACATTAGTGCGTTCAGTTCATATATATATTTTCAGAACTAAAATTATTTTACCACATCTGCTATTAAATATCTCTAGAGGATGACAGGCCTTAACATCAGCACAAAACAATGGTTTAAGAATGTATCGAATGCTTAATTTCAAAAATTAATGTTACTTAAATTAATATCCCTCTCTGCGCATACTAAGTAATTAGATGCTAAAATAGTTATACACTTTAATTTTAAATGGGTTCTAAAACACTGATTACGTGACTGGTGTATAGGGATGCCTCTTCTACCTGCCTCACCTCATATGGAAGAACTGGGAGGGCAAGCAAGTGGACCTCCTGCTTCAGGATCTCAACAAGAGCCTCTTTGACGAAGATGCTGCCAAGAAGAAAGTTAATATTATCAAGTAAGCAATCATATACAATTGAAGCAATTGAAGTAAGCAGAATATTTAAATGTAAGGTAATTATGAGTAAAATTAAAATAAAATCATTTGCCTCGTTAAGTGAAAACGATCGCCTTAAACCTTAAAGCCAGTTTCCAGAGATATTATGTAGATGGCGAGTCACAATTACCTGGCTGAAGAGTTAGACAACCAGCCAACAAATATAAAAATGAAGAATTTTTCTTTATCTTTATTTAATAAAATACAATATAAATCATATATAATAAATTTACAAGGCAATACTATATTACACATACAGTAGTATAATTCTCAGTAAACAAGTGTTTCATATTATCACAGAACTTGAACTTTATACCCGTAAATGTTATACTCATTTTTCTTTAAATGATTTAAAATTTTAGAGATTATATTTACATTAATTTACAGGGGGAAATTATCACATTTATATATATCCGTCTTGGACCACTATCAAGTTGTGTGGGACTTTATAATGGTCCAGGATGGACAGAAAAGCTCTTAATTTTCGACTTTCCAGTGAGATTAAAATTCCTGTTTAAGCTAGTGATGAATTCCACCGCCTATCTAGTTAAGCCACAAAGCTTTCTTACCTACAAGAACTTGCTTGTTTAGTTTTACTTCAAAACTTTATTTAGTTAAGAAGATACTTTTCCGTTGTGCAGGAATTTGGATGGAAATACATGTTGACCAGACCACACACTAGAAGGTGAAGAGACGACGACGTTTCGGTCCGTCCTGGACCATTCTCAAGTCACAATCGACTTGAGAATGGTCCAGGACGGACCGAAACGTCGTCGTCTCTTCACCTTCTAGTGTGTGGTCTGGTCAACATACTTTAGCCACGTTATTGTGACTCATCGCCTGCAGATGGAAATACATGTTTGGAGTGTTTGCGACAACCTTGACGTTGCTAAATCCAAGTCTCCACAGTATGTTTAAGAGTTTTGTGGAAAGTTTCACATCATAATTACTTTACAGATTTTCTATTTCATTATATATTTTTTTAATTTAGCTTTTTGTGGAACTAAAAATACTCTCCAATGTTTGACGTTACTATGTTGTCTCTGCTCCTGTACCCTCAGATACCTGAAGGACTCGTGGGGACTCAACATGAGGTACTCCGTCTTGTACTTCGTGTGTGAGGTGCTCAACCTAGTGAACGTCGTGGGACAGATGTTCCTCATGAACCTGTTCCTTGGGGGATTCTTCATGAAGTACGGGATTAAGGTGAGTTCAGATGGCGTGTTTAGAGCATCAGACGACGACCTTTTGAATTCGAAGCCTCAACTATCAGAATAAAACTCTTAAGATGGAGCCTAATGTAAACTTTATGGGTAAGCTGTTTCTCAAAACCAGAATTGTATAAGAAAATTGTGTAAGAACACCTATCGGTGCGAGGTGATTATGGTTGACTTTGAAGGGTTTTTTGCTACATAAACGGACGATGCATATACATATATTTTTTGTTTTGTCTTTAACGAAATTATGTTGAATTTGGCTTTCAGGTGATCTCGTTCTTGACCTCCGACGACACCAAAAGGAATGACGCTCTCATGGAAACATTCCCAAGGATGACCAAGTGCATCTTCCACCTCTTCGGGGCCTCTGGGGAAATTGAGAAGAAGGATGCTCTCTGCGTCCTCCCCCAGAACATTATCAACGAGAAGATCTACCTGGTGATGTGGTTCTGGTTCATCATTTTGACAATCATCACTATCCTCCAGGTAAGAGAGAGCTTACAAGCTTTCTTGAGCTTGTAGGTGAGAGAGAGAGAGAGAGAGAGCTTCAGTCGTGGGTTCACGAAGCTAGAGGAAGAAACTCAGACAGGGAAAGGGATGATATAAAATACAATTGCATTATTATAACCATCATTTATAATTATATATATTGTATTCCTGCATGATGTCATTTCTCACGGTGAAACTTTGTCTCGTGTGATAGTTTACTTTCTGAGTCAGTAGTAGCAAAACACGCTTTTATTCAGCATTTGTTTTCAGTTAATCTAAATACAAAAGTGTATGTAAACCGGTGAGTGTATTCTAATGTACTTTGTATTTAAAATGTTTACTCGCCTTGAGCTTTGTTCAGGACCAAAGTAAACTCGTAGCTTGATCAGTAACCAGTGGTGGCTCTTAAGAACCTGTGAGGTTGATAGAGTCTTGAGGCCAGCACCTAAACTAAAATAAATATAGAAATAATTTTGACAACATTTTAAATAAATGCTCGTCAACAGCCTTGGTGCATCTTCCCGTATTTCCTACCAACTCCTTTATCAAGAACCTCGGTATTATAACATCTTCCTCCTCAACAGGTGTTGTGGCAGCTGGTCATCTTTAACAGCCCAACAGTGCGGGTTCGCCTGCTGCAACGCTTGGCCCAGGAGAATTTCTGCCCGCGGGTGGAGAACGCCATCCGTAACATGCACTTGGGTGACTTCTGCCTCGTCCTTAGCATCGGAAAAAACCTAGACATCTTCAGTTTCAGGGATGTGATGCAGGGCGTAGTCGAGGCCTCGGAGGAGGCTTACACCCCTAGCGCCCCGCCACTACTAAACTATCGCACCAACAACCTCTCAAATAATCCAGATATGATCACCCGCAAACGTCATATTGGGCTAGCGGCGGACTCCAATCAGTAGCAACCAGTGCTGGAAATTTCATGTAGCCTCACATACCAGTATTCTTAACCTCGCAGAATTCAGAGGAAATATTTCGGAAGGTTTAAGATTCTTCACTTTCAGGATCCCAGATGGAAGGGATGGTATTCATCTAACGGTGATTACCTAACAGTGACGACGAGGAATGAGACCTAGCTGTTTAAGACCCGCCTACTAACTAGCCTAGTCGTACCTGGAGCATTTTCACCTTTTTTTAAGATATGGATGGAAATGGCTTCTACTCCTCCTTTCGGTACATTCCACTTGTTGAACACCTGTACAAGGTAAGAGAATTTTCTCACATTTCTTGGACTTGATAAGTTTCCAATTTCCACCTGTCTGCTTGTCATGTTGTCTCATTTTTAAGAGCTGCTTGTCATGTTGTCTCATTTTTAAGAGGTTGTTCTTGTTCCTCTTGTCCATTGCTGTCAGTAACGTGATATAAGACATGAAAGGTGGCATAGAACAGTTGTGTGTCACCAGGGACACTGGCATCTGTGTACTACGTGTATGTAAAGACTGGCAATAGAAGTCCTACGCGTATCCACAATATCATATGTAACCCAACCTAAGTGTTACAACTTAAACCATCGGAGATCGAAGACCGAATCCGCAAGATACGAGGCCGTCGCTTTTCCAGCCAGACCACAGAAGACTTCCATAGAGAAGACCACAAAAAGAATTCCAAAGACGAGGCGCGTGATAATAACCAGTCTGTTACCTAAGTTTTTTTTTTTTAAGAGGTTGTTCTCGTTCCTCTTGTTTTTTTTGAGATATATACAAGAGTTGTTACATTCTTGTACAGCCACTAGTACGCGTAGCGTTTCGGGCAGGTCCCTGGAATACGATCCCCGCCGCGAAGAATCGTTTTTTCATCCAAGTACACATTTTACTGTTGCGTTAAACAGAGGCTACAGTTAAGGATTTGCGCCCAGTAAATCCTCCCCGGCCAGGATACGAACCCATGACATAGCGCTCGCGGAACGCCAGGCGAGTGTCTTACCACTACACCACGGAGACAAAGTTGTAAACAGTTCCTGGAGCGCGACAACGGTACTTGTGGTTGTCAATCTAGACTGGCCTGGTGGATAAAGTGATGCACTTACATCTTTCAGCGAAGGAGTTCGAGCCTTGATACTCGAAGTGGTTGAAGTATTTACGTTTACAATATTGTGGATCGCGGATTATTTGACATGGACATCGGACAAATTTACTTGTATATATATATTGAATATTAGAAATTAAAAAAAAAAATGTTATTTACGCAAAACAGCACATGAATTTTCACAAATTTTTGTTTTAGTTAGTTTTACATATCAAAACAAAATTTGTATCTTGAAAATAGCTATTCCGTCAAATATTGGCATTCATTCAAAAATCCAAATAACGTTTTTTTATTTGAAATATTGAGTGTATAAATGAATGTAAATACACATGAAATGTATATTATTTGTATTTAAATGTTTACTGTAAATTAAACTACAAACTAAACATCAGAACGTGGCAAACCATCCCACAAAATAATAGTACATATGGCGACTGTATTAAAATAAGATTATTGCACCAATAAAAGGCCCCCATTATGTACTTTTAAATTGCGGCTTTCCGACTGTCGTCGAATTAATAAGAGAATGTTGACTTAATGGGGTACAACTGTGCAGAATGTGAATACATAACCACCCCCTTATTTCCTATATACAGTATATACAATAGCTTTGGAGGATGGGTTGCTACAGGTGTACCACATGTACCACATGTATAGATACTACAGGTGTGTAGATACCACATGTATCTACACAAGCAATACTTAACGTTAGTATCACAATATGTTACGAAAGAATAACATTCAGTTAGAACAGGTTTTGTTTATTTTCTTATATTCTTAAGTTGGGAGAGCAACATTATTTTGTTAATATTGATTATTAAAAAATAATAACCATTTTTTTTTAAGTTTATTAATGTCTTGTCCCCTCACTGATCACCAGCCTTGTTTATTATTAGACATAATGGAGCATTCCTAAAGCTGTATAAGAAACAGAAAGAATAAACCTGGCTACCAATCTAAGGTAATAATATGAGGAATGTAGATAAATGTTTGTGACTGTGTCAAGTGGCAAGGTGGGGATAGCCAGAGTAGGTAGGAGAGGGAGGACACAATTGCAAAACGAGCAGCAATGTTAGATAAACATAACGCAACATGCTAAATGTAGCACATACATCCACACACACACACACACACACACATGGGGAACCTCTGTAAGCACGATATGATCACGTGCATCCACATGAGATCTGGGTATTGTCATGGCTGAATGTGGTAACAGTGGCGAGAAGATAAGAGTTTGACTTGGTAGCACTTGTTCTGGAGATAATTTAGCCATGGGTCAAGCTGACAACATAAAAATAATACATACCTCAACAGTTAAATTGTTGTATGGAGTATCTTAATTGGTATTCCCTTGATTGTAAGAACTTTCATTATTTGTTTATCTGGAACTTTGCATTTTTGAACTAGAAGTGCTGATGGTAACTACATCGAACAAATCGCTTCTTCTCTATGTCCATGACGTCTTCCAAGTCTCAAAACGTAACTTACAGGCTTTGTAACACGTAACTTTGTAAAAAATGTAACTGTGTAACTCCCACGCAAAAGACACAAAGCATCGTAGGCACAATGGCAGACCAACGGAACAGAAATTGCATGTCATAATTTGTTCCGAGAGCAATAAAATAACTGTTTAATTAGGTGATATGTAATACAATATAATAACGTCACAAACACTTCAGAGCCTTTCTGTATATAATTGATCCCTCATGGAAAAAAATATAAGATGGGTGGCCAGAAATGATGTGTGTTTACGCGCGAATGTTAGTCACGGAAATATCTTATTTTGATTTTGTTGATTTGAATGCAGACGATGAGTCACAATAACGTGGCTAAAGTATGTTGACCAGACCACACACTTGAGAATGGTCCAGGACGGACCGAAACGTCGTCGTCCCTTCACCTTCTAGTGTGTGGTCTGGTCAACATACTTGATTTGAATATTTGTCAATTATCTTACCTTTCCCAGAGCGCGTAATTTTTTGATCGCATTGCGTAATATCTCTTCTAAAATTAATTTTCGTAATATTTACTAGCGTTCAAATTTCTAACTGAAAATTTTGCTCTGCAACAACTGTTTACAACAATTTGTTTAAGAGCGGTTAAAAAAAAAACATCAAAGTACTCACAGTAGCTTTATAAACAGAATTCCTTTATTGGAGAACAGGTCGTATGCACACTGATAACAATGATAAGGACGATAACAGGAATGGTCTTGGTGATAACATGAGCCACTATATAACTGCTGAAACTACAAGTCATATCTTCCATAACAAAAAAATATATAAATATACAGAACATAAAGCCCTACGAATATAATCGCAAGTACTATCCTTGTTACTAGATGAGAAATATGGAAAACAAAACATACCACGTGAAGGAATATATTGCAAAGGTAACCATCTTAAAAGTATTTTTAACGATTAATTTTAATGATATTCCCGAGAGGTACACCAGCTCGCCTTGATCCCGTATAGACGAGTCTCGTACGCAACTGTGAATCTTTTTACACACTCGACTTTCTTTCTCTATCATTTGTCATCAGTACTTGACACCAAAAAAAGAGACTCTTATTATCAGCAGACAAACAGATAGTTTTTAAATACTACATGTCCTTGGCATCTGTATACTACAGCTAGCTTTTTAAATTAATATTGACATTAACATTTAGTAATGAGATATAAAGCCTAAGCTATGAACAGTATCTCAGTAAACTGATAATATTTGTAAACATTTTCTTCGAATTTAATGTTGATGAAAGTGTTTTATCAAATTGTTAAATGACATAAGGAATATACGTACAGTATGCAGGCGATGAGTCACAATAACGTGGCTAAAGTATGTTGACCAGACCACACACTAGAAGGTGAAGGGACGACGACGTTTCGGTCGATTTGAGAATGGTCCAGGACGGACCTAAACGTCGTCGTCCCTTCACCTTCTAGTGTGTGGTCTGGTCAATCTACGTACAGTATATCCCCAACATAATTAACTTGAGTCATAAAGACGCACAAATCCGTAAACAATATAGCATCATCAGTAAAAAATAAAGCAACATTCTTCACAAGAAAAAAAAGCGTAAACGAGTCTATAATACAGTTCATGCATTCGTCAACTCTTCGCTATAGCGACTATAACGAAGGGAATGAGAAACTCCCTGAAGACGCTATTTCAATTTCAAGACTCCTCGCTGTTGTGGAGGATTTTAGAGTTGGAGGATCTTTCCAGCTCGGTATCGAAGTGGATGAGGAACTCGCTGAAGATGCTGGACTCCATGTTATGAGCCAGACTGAGGAGGAGGAACCACTGGCTGAGGGAGATCCCCTTCATCACGCGGCCAACATGCACTCTCGCTGCCTCGTTCGTGTGCATCTACCACCGCAAGGTGCAGAAGGGAAATAAATTAATACTGAGACTGCAACATAAACAGAACAAATACGGCGTTGCTCAGGTTGAAACGTAAGAGAAAATGAGTTAATTTACTGGATTGAAAACTTTTTACTTAAAGGCTCTTCCAGGAGAAAGTATATGAGAAGCATCAGCCACCCTACGTTCAGGAGAAAGTGTATAAGGAACAAGTCACCTTACCACCGTGAGAAAACACTTGAGAAACAAGAGTCGCCTTACCATCAAGATAAAATATCTGAGCCATGGAATGAAGATGGTGAGGAGGCGGAAGAGCAGCCAGAGGGAGGTGACGGTGGTCAGCAGCACCAGCCACACCCACAGGAAGATGTAGATCTACCAGAGACATGGGAATGAGTCACGCATTCACACTTGAAGACAGCTGCTTGACGTCACATGCTCTTATCAGAGACACCTCATGTTCTCAACTTCAGACATGAAATCGACGCAAGATGAATAGGTTGGACAATTGCCAGCATAAATAGCTCGGTTGGTAACTGATAAAACTGCAAATATCGTTAGGGGTAAGCTGAATTTGGGTATTCTACGTTAGGTTAGATGGGTCTTAATATAAAATATAATATATTGGTGAACCCTTTTATGAACAAAATTACCTGTATCCATTCAACGCATTCTTTTTAAATAATTATTTAAAGCATTTGAAGAGACATTTACTCAGTAATATATTTACTTAATGATTTTATTCCAGCTTCCAGGATTTTTTTTTTAAGTTTTAGAGACGACGATATATGATTCGATAAAAACTATGTAGGTTATATGTGTAGAAAAAGACAAGGAACATCGAAAGGCGTAGAATGGCGGAATGTTCTTCCTGTCTAAATCACATTTGAAGGGGCGTTGGTTATGGTTAGAAGACACCAATGTAGAATTAATATAAACACAAACTAAGTGAAATTAATAAATCCTGATATGAAAAGCTTTAATGAAAGATTTTTTTTGTAGAAGATTAAGTAAGGATGCATCTTAAAAGGCACAACATGTATGTACTGTGCAGACGAGGAGTCACAATAACGTGGCTGAAATATGTTGACCAAACCACACACTAGAAAGTGAAGGGACGACGACGTTTCGGTCCGTCCTGAACCATTCACAATCGATTTCAGAATGGTCCAGGACGGATCGAAACGTCGTCATCCCTTCACTTTCTAGTGTGTGATTTGGTCAACATGTATGTACTGTACTTTGAACATTTCAAATATAGATCCAGTGACAGAAATACGGTTCACATAAGGATAAACTACCAGAGCATAAGGCTTAAGAATACGTTACGAGGTCCTAGATACCTATCAAGACGTATTTTGAACAAGAAGTGTGAAGGAGTGGTGACTGACCTTCTCGTTGATGATGTTAGTAGCGATGAGACACATGACGTCCCGCACCTGGATGGTTCCTGAAGCTCCGAAGCTCCTGAAGGTGCATTTAGCCATCTTGGGGAAGACGAAGGACATCGGGTCCGTGCGGTTCTCCGGGTCCATCCCAGATACAGCAAACACCTGTCCACGAAAAAAAGGCGAGAATTTGTTTTGGATTTCCATGGTCAGGGGACAAGAAGCCTTGTATGCTTATGTTAGTCCCTAGATAATCCTAAAGGCTGATCTTCCCCAGGATGTAACCCACAACAGTCGCCTAACTCCAAGTACCTATTTACTGAAGGGTGGATTGTTCCCTTGATAGAGAAAATCTCATTGTTTTCTTTAAATATATGAATCAAACAGTTAAATGTATGATTCACTTGATATTTATATTTATATCGAGCTGAAGAAAATGGAAAACTACGAGTTGATTTTAAATCTGTTGTCAAGAAAAGCACATGATGCACTTTCATTTGACCACCAACACATGACTGCTTAACAATTCCTTCTGCCACACACAAGTTGAAGCTAATTTTTTATGGAGAACATCTAATGAGACAATGTTTTTTGCCTGGAGAATCTGTAGAAGTCCAGAGTCTACAGTAAGAGTGAGACAAACAGTTCGATGTCACAACCTATTGTTAATGGATCACAGCAATATACGTAAGACGTTAAATAAACTAACTACAAGGGAGAAACTTACGTTGGAGCCGTATGTGAGAAACTCGCCGCCCAGGAACCAGTCAGTGAAGAAGAGAGTGGCTATCACCACGCCCAGGTTGAGGAATTCACAGAAGAAGAACTTATGCGCCCATGTCGTGTGTCTGTCCATGTGGTGAATCACGTACTTCGACAAGGTGCGAAACCTTCAGAATAATAACGAAAAATCTCCAAGTGTTCCATGGATAAATGCTGAAGTATGTGACAATTGATGATTGACTAAAATATATTAAAAAAATAGTAGTAGACACTTATTAATGAAATTTTCTTACATATCTTCCCGATTGAAGTAGTTTTTGAGGTTTTTTCCCAGATAGTCTCGGAGAGCGAGGTCCTGAATAGCCTGTTTGAAGAGGCCGCCCTCCCAAGCCTTCCATAGCCAGTGGGGCAGGTAGAACATCACGCCCTGGGTATAAAACACAGTCCCAAAAACAATAGAAACACTAAAACCAATGTAAGATTTTTAATGTGAACATTATTTGTCATCAGGAATGGAAGAAATGTTTTCGGAAATAAATGACAATTGAATAAATGGAATATAAATAAATTGAATAGATAAATAAATAAATGGCAAAGCTGTAATTCCACCATAATTGATTGACAAAAATATAAAGAACATGGTAGTATTATCACAGGTTCCACTAATTATATGGTAGTCACGATCTTATCTACCAGCCTGTGCAGATGTATATTGTCTCGAGTACAGCAAGACATATGAAAATTA
The DNA here is from genome assembly GCA_020271785.1 of Procambarus virginalis. NCBI lineage: Eukaryota > Metazoa > Arthropoda > Malacostraca > Decapoda > Cambaridae > Procambarus > Procambarus virginalis. The sequence continues at coordinate 3,009,302 of WNGS01163731.1, forward strand.
TTTACTATAGTGATGCATTGTTATAAATAAACAAACTATTCTTAGAAGACTTCTGACTTGTTTGCAGCTGTAGAAATCCCACAGCTCAGTTTTCGCAGCACAGCAGGGGGCACTGTGTTTTTCTATGTGCCAGGCAATGTAGGGTTAGGCACGACTTGTAACATACATAAAGTATACACTAATTCACGTAGGAGATACAAAACATTCTCGCATACAAAATATGCGAGAATGAAGCCATTGTCAAGCTACATATTTAAACTTTGAAACATTTACAAACAATGTTGCACAGGATACGATGCTGCATATATCTCTCAGTTACATATTTGGTTACAGGTAATACATATCCTTAACAAGTAATTACCTGGAAAAAGAGCACGAAAGGTACCCATTGGTAATAAGTGTGGAAGGTGATTGCTTCTTCTGGTTTGTGGGGTCCCACGCCGGGATGGGGGGCGTCGACCCCCACCTTGACCCCGTGGAGCCGGTCCACGGTGAAGGTACCCATGATGAAGCAGTAGTTGTTGACCACTTTCCCGAAGGACGGCGAAGGTACCCCACTCATACAGTCAATCCTCTTGCCTTTGGATGATTCGGTGGAGGAATCTGTTAGCATTTTCTTCCCTGCTTCTGGCATTCAGAATTTGTATCAAATTTCGAAGCTTTCAGAGAACAGAACATATTTATACTCTTTGAGACTTTCCGAAGTGGAAGAGGCTATAGTGATCAGGTATTTCTCTTGAGACAATAAACGGAGAAGACATGTGAGGAAGGTGAAATATGGCATTTATGAACCAGGAAAAAGGTATGATTCAGTGATTATTGAGGTCTTCAATATTGGGATTGGGACCGTAACCCCAATATTGGTGTTAAGAGGCTACTGTGACTGTACTGTTAGAGGCTAGTCTTTCTATCTAATAACGTCACATAATTTATTTGGCTAACAACTAAGAGAAGAACAACTTACCAACGGTGTCATACAATGAAGAAAAGAGCAACCTACCAACGGTGTCATACACTAAGAGAAGAGTAACTTACCAACGGTGTCATACAATGAAGAAAAGAGCAACCTACCAACGGTGTCATACACTAAGAGAAGAGTAACTTACCAACGGTGTCATACAATGAAGAAAAGAGCAACTTACCAACGGTGTCATACAACTAAGAGAAGAGCAACTTACCAACGGTGTCATACAAGGAAGACAGAAGGGTTGCTAGCATGTATATAAGATAAGTGTAGCGGTAGTGGAGACGGAAGGCTAGGCTCTCCACCTCTGGCTTCACGTCCACTTTCACTTTAATAATCGATGCTGCTCTGAAAACCATTGTCGTGTCCTGACTTTAGAGAACTAACACTTTGCCACAGAACCACTTTTTTTTTCAAGATCTACCAGTTGCTTCGGGTAGGTTAGATACTGTATAGTCACTATCTCGATCAGAGTACTGTAAGAACTTGTTTGCTTCCCTTAGGTGAGACAATCACTAACAGAGCACAAGGTCCCCAGTCTGCTTGCTGAGACTAAACTTACTCCCTAAATTGTAATGTGTCAAGAATATAAAATTAATTATCTTATCGATTTGAATTAAAAAATCAACAATACCCCGATGGATTAGGCTACAGAGTTTTATTGGGCTTGCTCTTATCTAGACGGAAAGGACTTAAGTTGGTGAATAATTAATCCCAGGCGATGTTATCTACTGAAAATTCATGAGTGTTTATGTATAATACCAAAGATACAGCTTTACTGAATTGGGTAAAAACAAATTGGAAACTGAAGTTTATTGTCTTTTTTTCCATAGTGGTAACACCCAGCCAAGAAGGTAACCAAAATGTACATATGTACAAGAAAATATTGATAAACCTTTGGTTTATAAGCCCGCTTCACCTGAAGAATCACCACAAACGCCCACTCTACCTGCAGAATCAACACAAAGTCCGCTCCATTTTGGATGCGAAGACCGATGAATAGAGTGGCAAATGAAACCTGAGGGACGATGCTGACAACTACACCCTAGTACCCACATGTCCAATCTTGGAGTCATCGGTGTATGTGCTGGTAGCTGAGATATCAGTGTCGGATATCATTAAAGCGCTGCTTGACTTCCTCCTCCGGTGTGACTCATTTCCGAACTGGGACTAACAATGTGCAGACTTTGATGAGCATGGGCTACCAGGGCACTATTTTTTTTTAAATTGTCAGATTAAAAAAATAAGCTTGTGTCCAGTCAGGAGCAGTCGTGATAGAACTGGTGGTTCTTCTGGGTGGTTGTGCATAGGAGTGGATGTTTTATTTTCTTGGTCACCAGTAAATTGTATCGAAGCGTCAGGTGGTTGCGGCGAATTCGGAGGGAGGCACTTTTACTTAAAATTCCAGTCTCTGCACTCAAGTAAAATGTAACGCTCAAAGACACTAAAACAAGCATTCTATAACTCATTTAGTCTCACTCTGCATAGCTTACACTTGGAAGGCATAGTCCAATTTAGACCAAGTTTTGTTGGCCTAACCACAACACGCAATTATCAGCATACAGCCAGAATTTAAGGTTGCTGGATAAAGAAGTTGTACGATATGTCTGAGAAACAAAATTGGGTTTAGCATTGACCTGTGGCACCCCATTTTTTGGACAAATGTGCCAGAGGTTACTTGGTGAGCATGAAGAACGGAGAAGGCTCTTGTTTTTTTAAGAATTCATAATTGTGTATATATACTAACATCAGCGGGAAAACAGAATCAATATTCTACTTACCAAGATAAGTGGTATATATATATATATACACCGATGGGTGTATTGAGAGTTTAATTACTATGATCAAGACTAAAGTATACTTTCTGGTTTATCATAGGCTACTGTGGTGGCATGAATAACACTTCAGAGGTTGATGTTATTCATCCCAAACCTCAACACCAAATCAAAGCCACTTACCAATAATACCGTGTAAGGTGGAGAGCACCACGGACGTCATGTATATGAGGTAGGTGTAGCGGTAGTGGAGACGGAACACCAAGTTCTCCATTACCGGCTTCACGTCCACCTTCACTCTTACTTTCGTCAAAGCTTTGAAAGCCATTGTGATGTCTCTGGTGGTGGGGAAGCAACTCGCAACAGCACAGTAATCCTGAAACTTTCTTTGTATTCTTAGGTCTTACTTCTCACGTTAAGCAAAACATGATGAACGAAGTAACGTCTTCTTAGATCACAATAATGTTGAGTTTTAAGTGAGACCAGAGTAATAGAAAAGTACGCCAGGCTCCTGCGTGGCGCTAAGAAATATCAGGCGTACACTACTCTTAAGTTTCTGTGTGGCATTAGGCAAGATCACGAGTAAACTCGGCTGGGATTTTGCTAGGCGTGGCTAACTCTCTTTCTCTCTCCGCTGATGTGCCGAAACTGTCCATATCACTTCATCACCGGCACATCTCCAGGTCTATTATCTCAAGTGTAGTGATGACTGGATCACCAGTTAAGGATTATTTTCAGTACTATTGTACATGTAATCAGACACTTAGCGACATGATTTCACTATGGTAACCTCTGCACTGATTTCTCTGATGTTTATTCCATTTGTATTTTATTCTTTCGTGTCTGTTTTCTAGATTGGCCACTTACTCGGTTATTATTAATATTATTATAATTATTAGTATGTTATATTATTTACTAGCGAATATAGAGTAATGTGTTGATTGTAAACCATTCCACCAGTTCTTTTTGCTGAAGGCAACACCTCTTTATGAGACAAAATTATGATGATACCGTATTACTGTGCTTAGCTTTTTCAGGTCTGATGAAAAACTTAACTTGTTTTCCTTTAGCATAAATTAAAAACGTTTAAATAAAGAAATGTTTCCTTGATAAAGCTGTGATGGAAAAGCAAAGGAATTAATGCATATATTAAGATCAAAACATTCGAGAGTAAAGAGTCATTCATTGTGGTAGATAACTGAGACTAATTTAATTGTAACTTCAGAAGATTGTTAATGGATTGTTAGCGTGTTCCCCCCCAAGTATATATGTAAAATGTAATGGTTGTGTGGTGACGAGCAGGTGACGAGAGGTCATTACATCGTGGCCTTTCTTAAGGTTACTGTGGTTAGTGTGAGACATTCTATCTGATGTGAGCAAAAGATGATTGTGCAACACTACTAAGTTTAATTACTTGGGGGATTGCTTGAAGACGTTTTAGGTATTTTGAAGTTTCCACTAATTATTGCCCTGTTACAAGCCGAGCAGAAAGCAGCTTGCTTATGTCTGGTCTCCAGATGACAAGCTGTTGACTCCTGAAGCTACATCACAGTCGCAAGCCGTAATATCCTTCTAGCGTGGCACTCGTAATTTTGTATTAAGACCGACCCGGCCTTTCCATACCAAATAATAAAAAATTACCTGAACATAGGATAAACACAGATAAACCCAGGTAAATATAATCTGATCGAAGAACCGCGTTTCTTCCAGTCGCGATTTATAATAATACATTTTGGGGAGTTTCAGACGCCATCATTTCCTAAAGAACATTTTATTAGCCATACATAACTGAACACAATCGTTTTGAACAAATCCACAAGGGCCATGATGAGGGTTCAAACCTATGCATCACGGCCCTTGTGGATTTGTTCATTTGATATATCACACTATTGTGACTTCTGTGTACATACAATAGTTTTGTTACTGGCTGCAGCGCCACTAATTGGATACAATGCTACTTATCCTCTCCCTATTACACCCTCTACACATGCCACATAAATATCATTGCGTACAATATCACCAGCGTTGATTATAAGCAGCCTACGCCTATCTCTGCATATTTATGTGGATTTTTCTTATATGAAAATATTTTCTTTTGTAAAAAAAATCACATATTTTTTATATATTTACATGAAATGTTAAACTATTATGCAAATTCGTGATAAATTTTCCATAGACATTACACACCTATATATATATATATATATATATATATATATATATATATATATATATATATATATATATATATGTCGTACCTAGTAGCCAGAACGCACTTCTCAGCCTACTATGCAAGGCCCGATTTGCCTAATAGGCCAAGTTTTCATGAATTAATTGTTTTTCGACAACCTAACCTACCTAACCTAACCTAACCTAACATTTTCGGCTACCTAACCTAACCTAACCTATAAAGATAGGTTAGGTTAGGTAAGGTAGGGTTGGTTAGGTTCGGTCATATATCTACGTTAATTTTAACTCCAATGAAAAAAAATTGACCTCATACATAATGAAATGGGTAGCATAATCTTTTCATAAGAAAAAAATTAGAGAAAATATATTAATTCAGAAAAACTTGGCTTATTAGGCAAATCGGGCATTGCATAGTAGGCCAAAAAGTGAGTTCTGGCTACTAGGTACGACATATATATATATATATATATATATATATATATATATATATATATATATATATATATGTATATATATATATATATATATATATATATATATATATTTATTTATTTATATATACATTAAGTTATGAAGTTGTGAGTGATCATAGTGTTTTTTAATATATCTTGAATTTTCTTTTTAATGAAAAAGACAAAAAGAAGTTAAGACATAACATTGAGATTTATGATGTTTACATATTTCCTCAGATACTTGTGTGTCCTTCCACCGCGATCACTCAAATAATGTCATATGAAATTATCACTTAATATTACTGCTAATATTACATAGATTCTGGTAACATGTCATCCCACGACATGATAGCGTCGTGTGTTGCCCTGAGGCCAGTTAGCACCATGTGTCACCTCATCTCACATGCTAAGTGCCACGTGTCACACAGCGACAAGTTAGTATCATGTGTCATCCAAAGACAAGTTAGCGTTGTCACCCTGCGACAACTTACAGCATGTGTCACTTTACACGTTACAAGAAGTGTTACATGTCACCCAAAGACAATTAGTTAGCATGTCTCTCTACGACTATAGTGCCATATTATCCTACGAGAAGTGTGTCATGTGTCACTATTATGACACCAGCAGACACGGGCTCAACACAAGAAAACAGCAAAGAAAAAATCTTCAAATACGCATTGATTAAAAATTCCTTCAACCCAATGAGTTCTGCATAGAATTTACTCATTAACATTAACATTTTGACATCTATGAATAATTCAATGACTGCTACATTGCTTCCAATGTTATACCTAACTGAAACTAACCCTAGACAACCTAACCTAACCTAACCTAACTATCCTGATCGAAACTAACTAGCCTGACCGAAACTAACCCTAGACATCCAAGATTGACCCTAATTACACGACCTGAACATAAGGATTTAACAGTAAGTTTATCTATAATCTACGTATTGAACAACAGTCGAGGTCTTACACTGAACAAACTCACGACCCTGTACTGAACGTCGAGGTTCTACACTGAACAGTTGCTGGGTTCTCATCAGTTTATATCCAGTTTATCATTCGATATTCCCTTGTCAGTTGGTTTGTCTCATCTCTACGTTGTCTACAACTTTCTTGGTTCATAGATCGAGCTTATTTTGGTGTTGCTTCTTAGTTATATGTCGTGGTTCATCACAAGAGGGACATTTATGCCTCGAGCGTTGTCCTCTACACCACTTGTAAATATTTCTTCACATCCAGTTTTTTTGGGTACATGTTTTTGTTTAGTTTTTAATATTTTGTTGTAATTTCCAAGGATGATTCTATTAGCTTCCTGGCCATATTGAACACTGGCACCCATGGCTACTTTATGATTGGTACTTCAAGGTTGGTGCCTTACTATTGGTACCTCTAGGTTGGTGCCTTACTATTGGTACCTCAAGGTTGGTATCTCACGATTAGTACCTTGAGGCTTGCATCCCAAGATTGGAAACCCCTTTACAGCAGTCTTCAACTCAGTCTATCCCCAGCATTTCCCACGCCTCATAATGGCATTATCTTGTCCTCGTCCATGGGTAGGGTGTCGGTGGAGTTCGAGAGGTCTCCTGCGAAGTAGTGGATGAACTCGCTGAAGACATTCGTCTCCATATTCCTGCCCAGGTTGTATATGAGGAACCAGTCACTGAGGGAGGTCTGCTGCATCACCGTCGCCACATCCACTTGCATTTGAGGCTTTACCAACAACTGAAATTCAAGTGACTTTATCAAAGTTACATAAGACAAGTTCAGATCACATTAAAAGTATGCAAGTTGCGTTTAGTAATATTAAACTTGATTTGAAGCAAATGTAAGTGAATTGAAGGTTAATTTTTTTCAGTAATGTAATTCATAATATAGAGTTAATTTTTGTTAAAGGTTGTGTATGCATTGGAAGAGAAGAGCGTGTCGCTCTTATGCCATCAGGATGGCTTCCTGATGGTCACCATCAGGAAACCTCTGTTCTGAGCATGGCTGGAAGTAGCATTTGTATTTTAGTAACATCTCCTCCCTTTGTATATAATATAAAATCAAAAGTATTTAACCACGTTTAGTATCTTTGACATTTGAAGATTCGAGGTCCCTTGATGTTTCATGAAGACGTTGTATATCATTATCAATAATAACCAAAAATAAAGGAAATCATTTGTTGAAGAAGTTAAACAAAATAGGTGAGTCTACCTGCAGGAGGAACCGTCTGAAGGCGGGTACGAGGAGCGTGAGGAGGCGGAACACCAGGTACATGGAGGTGGCGGTGGTCAGCAGCACCAGCCACACCCACAGGAAGACGTAGATCTGCATCAGGAGAGATATACCTTGGTCAGCTTGCTCTCAGATGCAAGATCCTGACAATAATAGTCATTACGATTTGTGTGCTGCGAGTTAAGTGATGAGAATTGTAGTGTGACGATGATGGTAGCAGCAGGTGTGACATTGGTTACAGAAAATGGCAGGTGTGGTTCCACCAGCAGCAGTAAAGGTGATGATAACGATGTCAGTACAAACCCCAACAGTAACACGAACAGTGCAGTTGTCAGCTATAGCAATACTATACCCTTGTTGCCATCCCAGGGCAATATTACAGCCACTCAGTCAACAACAATTGAGATTACATGCCTCTCTAATCTGAGTGGCCAAACTTTGATACTATGCATCAAGATCTCTGTCTCCTCAATTACAAAGTTCTTTTATCTTGTTTGATTATCGGTCTTTTATTCGAGAAAATACTCCTTAATATGTTAATTTCAAAGTATTGTATACCAACTTTAAATTCTAGTGGCGTAAAAGGTTCAAACCTATAAAATTACAGACTTAAATGTTATTGTGACTCATCGTCTGCATACAGACTTTAATGACCTTTACAATATTAATATTTAAATATACCCGCTAAATTCTCTAGTGTCATGGCCGTTCATCCCTCCCCACCCCACCCCGCTCCCCCTGCACCTTCCCCTCTATCACTCTGTATCAGACTTAACAAATATCAATAATAAAGCTCGCGAGTAGCGACTTGACCCATGAACGGGTTCACAGATTATCGCTACGCAAGACGCATTCCACAGCCATTTGGTGGAAAAAAATATGCACCCTTAGCCTTTCGTGGCAATTGTACATTTGATTGAAATATGCCAAAAAATATTAATATCAGAAATGTAAGAGTGGTGACTGACCTTCTCGTTGATGATGTTAGTAGCGATGAGACACATGACGTCTCGGATCTGGATGGTTCCCGAAGCCCCGAAGCTCCTGAAGGTGCATTTAGCCATCCTGGGGAAGACGTAAGACATCGGGTCCGTGCGGTTCTCCGGGTCCATCCCAATCATCCCAAATACCTGCGTATGACCATAATATTTATTATCATTCAGATATATGTAATTCAAGATCAAGTATGTTTATTGAGACAAGAAAAAAATACATCTCAAGGGATACAGTAGCTTAGGCTATTTCTACCCTCCATATATGTAATAACCTCATCTGATGGTAATAGTTTTTGTGTTTTGGCTCAAATATTATTAGATGAAGATATATATAACTTTTAAAAACAATTTTTGACATTATTGTTCCGAAATGTTACATTATATGGAAATTAAATTTGAGACGCCTGTAATAATGTGTAGATGGGCTTACCTTGACGCCGTATGTAAGGAACTCGTCACCAAGAAACCAGTCAGTGAAGAAGAGAGTGGAGACCACTACGGCCAGGTTGAGGAACTCACAGAAGAAGAAGGAATAAGCCCAGTTCTTGTGACTGTCCATGTGGTGGTAGATGTATTTGGACAGTGCCTCGAACCTTTCATAAAATCATATGGTTTATGTTTATTACTGGATGATGATAATAAGACAAGTTAGATAAGATATCTTGATATATTGATATGATCAACACGATACGGTAAATGTCAACAAATATTTTTGACACAAGGAACTGCTTACCCCTTTTTACGGTTGAAGTAATTATCGAGGTTGTGGCCGAGATAATCACGAACAGAGAGATCTTGAATTACTTGCTTAAAGAGTCCTCCTTCTCTGCTCTTCCACAGCCAGTGAGGTACATAGAACATTACACCCTGTAAGTAAACAAAGAATACTCATTAAATGATGTAAAAAGTGCCTTACGGGCTCACCATAGCCCGTGCTACTTGGAACTTTGTTCCAGGTAGCGAATCTTTAACAACAACAAATTAAATGAAGGAAATGAGGTCAATCCACATCTCGTAAATTTAAATCACTGCGCATATATAAGATTTTAATCGATATGTATCATACAATCATGATTTACTTGTGTAAAGGAGAAAATGTTGAAGTTTATCTCTCAGAATGTTTGGTAATATGTTTATTGTTTGTGATGTGTGTCTATGTATGTATTAACACGATGTACTGAACGAGGTGAGAATAGCTTGAGCTACCTCATCCCTTTGTGTGTATTTTACCTCAATAAACTTATTTCAATTTCAATTTCAATTTCAGTCATGATTGATAATACTCAAAAACAAGAACAATTACCTGGACGAAGAGCACAAAAGGGACCCACTGGTAGTAGGTGTGGAAGGTGATTGGTTCCTCTGACTGCTGGGGTCCCACGCCGGGATGGGGGGCGTCCACCCCCATCTTGACCCCGTGGAGCCGGTCCACGGTGAAGGTACCCATGATGAAGCAGTAGTTGTTGACCACGTCATTAAAGGCATCGGAGTCGATTCCCGATATGCAGTTAATTTTGTCGCCTGTGGAAGGAGAACGATAAGTTTGGAATTCCACGAAGTGTCAACAGATTATTAATCAAAGTTGGATCGACGTTTTCAGCATTAATGTTACATTATTAACGACATTTACCCGGGGAGGTTAGGCTACATGTTTAAGGCAAATCAACAATTAAATTTCCTTTGCAATTTTAATTGCGTACAATTGTTATTGCACACAAGTTTAGCGTTGATCTGATTTTCAGGGCTGCAGGAGGCGCTTCCCACGTTGGGTCTGATAGCATTAGTCATGTGTCCCACGCCGGGATGGGAGGCTTCGACCCCCATGTCTCCAACTGTCCCCATTACAAATTTGATGCGACATAGAGGTGTTGCATATGTCAAGGGCCGTTTTGCCGTGCGCGGTGCGGCCGTCAGTGAAATACTGTACAATTAATCTGTCTCTTTACTTGGCGAGACGAACTTGGAGAGTTCCCACGTGGAAGTATACACTGACATAAATACCAGCCAGACATGAATGAACATTGCAAAGTTTTAGACACTCGAAAATAACCTGTTCAACTGTTTCAGGCATCATAGTACCAAAATCAATTTTTATCAAAAAGTGATCACTTTTAAAGTGCCTTTCGACATCCAACACATATTAGGAGAAGGAGACCTCTCACTACATATAAAATACCAAACAGTCAAAACATTGACTGAACATCTCCAGTCTACCAATAAATTTAGCCACAAACAACCTATTTTTGCAATTCAAATCACCCCGCTAAACCAAACATAGAAAACGTAAACCTTGAAATGTTGGGAGAAGCGATCAGCTGACGCAGCACCATGATCTTTGTTGTTGTTTAAGATTCGCTCCTTGGAACAAAAAGTTCCAAGTAGCACGGGCTATGGTGAGCCCGTAGTACCGCCACGATCGTCGTCGCCCCTCAATTAACAACAGCAGCACTCATCAGCGCCAAGTGTTCACATCAGTACAGCACTCATCACCGCCAAGTGTTCACATCAAGTCTAACCACAGGAAGTAAGATCTCCACTGCTTGAGGGATCAGGAAGCCTGAATCGGTTGGACTGAAGCTCTGTGGCTCAAACAAGAACTCATCACCATATATTTTAGCTGAAGAAAAACAAAATTGGTTTCCACTAGAGACAGTTTAACAGGTAAGGTACTGTAATGTAATCAATTGTCTACAATCCGTAATACGTAACTTAATTCTCTGACACCAGGTAGATTTAAAAGTGCTAAAGCTCTTAATTGTAGACGGGAATGCATGGCTACAACACATATCTTGAGGTTATCTTGAGAGGATTTCGGGGCCTAGCGTCCCCGCGGCCCGGTCCTCGACCAGGCCTTTTTTGTTACACATCCCCCAGGAAGCAGCCCGTAGCAGCTGTCTAACTCCCAGGTACCTATTTACTGCTAGGGAACCTATTCGCATGAAGCCAAAGACGAACTACATGGCTCTATAAAATGATTTCTTGCGGGAATACACAACCCTCCCTAGCATATTCCCCATTATTTGCTTAGGCCAGAGATGCCACAAGGGAACAAGCAGGTCACCCATCTTCAGTACACACACCACCGGGGAGAAGGAGGGATGGAGGCCTGATAACAGAGACTGCGACTATGCTTCTGTGTGCTCCCAGGGAGATTTGGACCAACACGACCAAGCCGAAGTAAGTGTAAACACTGTGGGCTACCAAATGGACATTCCAACAGCCCAAACTTACTCAACATAAATCAATTCCAGCAGCTAGAGGGTCACTTGAAAATTATAATCTTTCTTTGTATGTAGTTCATTAACGGCTGAAGTCCTTTCCTTCTACTTACAACTAAACACTACCTTAGGCCTAATTATGCACAAAACTATAATATAATACTGGTTTATATTTGAGAAAATAAAAACTTATAACAAAGTACGGTAACATTTACGAATGTGTCTGGGAATGACATGAGCGCACACAGCCTCTGATCCTGTCTAGTTGGCCCGCGAAGAGGAGTTCCTTTAATACCTTAAATACGGTATATTTCTCAACAAAATAATTACACTTCTAAACCGCTTTGTAACCTAAAACCATCCCTGGGTCAAATGATGCCATAAAAAGTTAGGTCAGACTAAGTTCAGAGGTATAAGAATATTTAATATATATTATATATATTTTTTTCAAGAGGTCCATAACCTTTAAGCACTTTTTGTATCAACCAATGTATATCTTTTAACCATTAAATATATATAAACATAAGAATTTTACACCATCTAAATTAAATTTATAGAACCACTTAAAGTGTAAAATTTACCTTGTTAATGCCTAGTGAAAAGCCCATTCAAAGCCTATGAAATAGCTACTCATAAATAATAGCCTAGTGATCCTCATGGGAGAAATGCATTAAAGACTCACCTATAGCATCATAGAGCGTACATAGCAGCATACACACCATGTATATTGTGTATGTATATCGGTAGTGGAGGCGGAAAATAGTGTTATCCACCACGGGCTTCACTTCGACCTTTATTTTTATGGTCGAAATTGCCTTGAAAACCATTGTTGCTTCCTTTTGACAACACGATTAAACAATCAAATAATTGCAGCCACTTTAGGCTAGAGTCAAAGTGAACACAAATTTGAACACACTGCGTGAGGTGGTAAGGCCAAGAGCTATGGCGAGTTACTGAGGATTCATCGCGGGCCCTGAATTACACACTGGAAATAACATATCTAATCTACATTTCTTATCTGACAACGCTGATATATTTTCGAAGAGCTTCTTGTAAATTCTTACCAATGGAGTCAGTATAAACTGACGTTTGGGCAGAAACTAAGAAGAGTAGCGATAAAGAAGGAAAATAGGCAATATACTCCCAAGGCTCCTTGGGCTCCGTTGAATTTTGTCCCGGAATGTCAATCCCTGGAAAATGTTGCTTCAATTGTTAAGCATTTCCGAGCACTGGCGTACATGTTTGCCATTTAATGTGTCTGAGCCACTTGCTTTTACTAGCATTGTGTGGGGTAACATTGCACAGCCACCTCACTATGCCATTTCCTTTAGTTAGACATGCTGTTCACTTGTTAATTTAAATTATTTCCACTCTTTGTGGGGAGGGGGGTTAAGGGGCAGAATGGGGGGGAGGGGGAAGATTAAGACGATAAAGTCATTCTCTAACATAACCATTTTTTCCCCTGATGATGTCACAGGAAGTGACATTATATATAAGCTTTTTCATTGGAAATATATCCATCTGCCTTTCGTCCAGCCAGGTGATATTATCAATGAGATTAGGAAGCTGTAACTCTATATGAGTATAGGAACACTGGTGTTAGACATAACATGTGCTCTGTTGTAAAATATTACTAAGAAGGTCTTACGATATCGCAGCCAAGCATAACATTACTCAGTCTTGTGTGAATCATACTCACATTCAACATGAACGACTGCCAGAAATATTTGATGTATGTTAGGATGATAAATTGTTGTAGTAAGGTTGATATTAGCTTTTATCTTGTATTCTTCTTGTATTATTATTATCTTGTATTCTTCTTGTATTATTATCTTGTATTCTTCTTGTATTATTATTATCTTGTATTATTATTATCTTGTATTCTTCTTGTATTATTATTATCTTGTATTATTATTATCTTGTATTCTTCTTGTATTATTATTATCTTGTATTCTTGTATTATTTTGGACAAACAAGATGGCCCTTGATAGGGCTCTTGAGTTACATTCGTCATATGAGATGTTGTGGCCAGAGGTAGTAGGCCAATACATCATTACGCAATCATTATGCATCAGCAAGTCTGTCAGGTTTGATGCGCAGAACAACACTTGGTTGTCTGACATCTTAGAGTATGGACGCTCGACCTTAGTGCTGTGCGTTCATAAAAGTCTTCGTTTATCTGAAGCCCCATCAGCAGGTCTGATCCAAAACTTTGAGGGAACAATCTCTTATGAGGCAGAAAATACCAAAGGAACTAACCTTATAGCACCTTGAGAAACGCCATCACAGTTTGATCAAAGTGTTCCTGCGACTGTGTTCTTCAACGAACATCAAAGCTGAATTTGTTCTTGTCATTTTGTTTCTCAGGATTTACTGTCCCTGGCATGTCCATCCCCTTAGGGTGTTGGGTACGGCAATGAACGATGCCCTAGTACGGCCTAGATGCACTACTAGCATCTAGGCCGCATAGCATATATACCTACTTTCTTACACGCCTTAGCCCCTAACCCAGCCTGCTGCTGAATAAATAACGACTGTTATTTGCCTAAAGTTGTCTAGTTCGTGATCATACGAAGTGGACTTCAATACTATAGGCTCAAATTAACAAGTGTCATTAATACAGTGAGATTATATAATACAGGCAATATACAGATTTTATACAGCCAACATTCAGATTATATACAGGCAATACAAACTCTATTAGCAATATATTGTTTTCTTAGTTTTAGAACTCAACTAATCAGTACTCGATCAATTTTAGCAATACCGATTTGACCAAATTGGTCACTATGGTGACCCGTTTGGGAACACTTTTCACTCAATTGATTACATTTGTGACTCAATTGGTGACACTTTTGACCTAAGTTGGGAGACCTCTGACCCAAGTTGTGACACTCCTGATCTAACTAAATAACATTCATGAATAATTACACCAATGTTGAATTCCTTCGTCATTCAGAAACACCACAATAATTACCGACCGTCAATCACCTGCTCAACAGGTTCATGTAATTAATCTTTGCCCTCACATGATAGCCTATTGATCTCGTCATCAGTGCTACATAAATTACTTATCATTTAATACCTCCTTCCCAACTACACGATACTTGCACCTACCTGACTTCATGCACGACATTGACACCAGTTGACTTGTAAATTTGGAAGTTCCCTCCACTTAAGTATCAAGGTCAGTGTGTAGAGATCAAACTGGCTGATTCACATCAAGGATGTGCATCTCGCCTCGTCATTTTGGTTGTAAATGTGTAAATATATACAATTAATGTTTTCATATTGGGTTACACAAGCTTGTCCTTCGCATAATGGTGATGCGCTGCCAGGATGGACCGGCCCACTTATGCGTTTTGCGCAAGTCTTGTCTAGTCTCCACAGTTCTACTGTTTAAGTCTCGCGGGAGACACCGGCGGGAATCAAAATCAAATCAAATGTTTTTTCAGATAAAGTACATACATACAAGGTGAGATACAAAACATTGATGGCTTTATAGATAGAGCTAGTACATACAATGTCTAAAGCCACTCTTACGCAAAGCATTTCGAGCAGCGTTTTGGGCGGGAATATGTATCACGCTTGTGGTGACCATTTGGTCAACATCTCCCGTCACGCAGGGTGCAGTCGCGCCTCCACAGATCTCCACTATCATCTCTTGATACTGGTAATGGCTCAAAAGGGCCTCCACTTACGGGCTATTCATGCCCGTGCCACCTCTTGGGTGGCTTAATCTTGTCGCCGCTGTGGCCAGGAGGCTTGTCGGGGGAAGGGAAGGAGTAGAGGTGGAGAATGATGTTATGTGGTGTGGCTAAGGGGAAGGGTTACCGTGCGGTAGTTCCGGGGTTCAAGGTCCCCGCGGCCCGGTCTCTGACCAGGCCTCCTGTAGGAAAATACCGCAGAGAGGTTGCAGATTTTATATTTCGTGACGTTGGCAGATAAGGTAGCGAGCACAACACAAACCTAGGCCTACACACACACAGAAAAAGGTCGGGAATCAGTACATTAGACAACCCATGGTCAGAAAGGCGGGGTCCAAGAGCTAACAGCTCGATTCTGCAGGCACAGATATCAAATACACACACACACACGCATGAATGGAAGATACCCAGTGTAAGTACAGTACTCATATTCAATAAGGAGCGAGACCAGAGGCCTAAACTACAGAACGGTGCCATTCACAGACATTCCCTGCAAAGTACTATTATGCACGACCTCCTGGCACTTTGCAACTCGAAAACTGTTTAGTAAATACCAACTGAGCCGACATGGCCGAGGTAAGAACTACAAATATCGTAAGTAGACGCGAAAGTGTTTTATAAATCCCGGTTGGCAGGCCTGAGTCGCAATAAGGTTCAGAGGAAACAAACACAGAGTAAGATGTACCGAAAATCGTACCGGGTACTAAAATTGACGTGATGTCCGGTTTTCTATTCGTTGGTCCTCGGGTAGGTTAGGTTCGGGCAATTTAGTACATCAGTTTAGTGACGTCGTGGACGTTTGAGAAGACTGAGGCCAGATTCACGAAGCAGTTACGCAAGCACTTACGAACCTGTACATCTTTTCTCAATTTTTGGCGGCTTTGTTTACAATTATTAAACAGTTAATGAGCTCAGAAGCACCAGGAGGCTGTTTATAGCAATAACAACAGTTGATTGGCAAATTTTCAACCTTGTAAACTGTTTAATAAATGTAACCAAAGCCGTCAAAAATTGAGGAAAGATGTACACGTTCGTAAGTACTTGCGTAACTGCTTCGTGAATCTGGCCCCTGGTTGCTTAGGCTGTATTCTGCTTCTCTGTGTATATATAGTGAGATTATATACATTGCCTGTATATACTCTAATTTAGTCCTGGACCATGTTAAGGATTAGAGTAAATTGGTTGGACAGTGAGCAGTTGTGGTAGCCTTAATGGCACTCAGGGAGCTGATAGGTGTTTAGTTCAACACAAAGGAATGGCTGCGATTTATCAATGTTCAAACGCTCTCTCACTCCTAAACATCCACTACAGGCTCACCATAACCCGTGCTACTTGGAACTTCTTGTTCCAGGCAGCGAATCTTTAACAACAACAACAACTCTCACTCCTGATGTGTTACGTGTTCAGATGGGAACACACTCGAATATACTTAATATATATTTATTGTGAATTATTATTTGTGTTGGTTGTGAAATACGTGATAATGGGTCTGGCCAGTGTGGCCAGTTGTGGTTTACCGGAGTGGTAAGAATAACAGTAATTCTTGTATAAATATATACACGTAAACAAAACTATGCACCGAGAGATATATACCCCACACCTCGGTGCATATACACTGCAAGTTTACTATAGTCCTGGACTATGTTCAGGACTAAAGTATTTTGTGCTGGTTGGTCAGTAAGTAATTGTGGAGGCCTTTAAGAACACTCCAGAGGCAGGCGATAAGTCACAATAACGTGGCTAAATTGTGTTGACCAGACCACACACTAGAAGGTGAAGGGACGACGACGTTTCGGTCCGTCCTGGACCATTCTCAAGTCGATTGGAGGGTTCTTAAACCCTCCAAACTACAAAACATTAGAACAAATGACAAAGATATCCGTGTTTATGAGTAAGTTTTGTCCTCTCGGCCACTTCTCTGATATTCCCACCAAGACTGATACGAGGACATGAGCGTCGGACGGCTGGCAGCCTACACACCCAGAGGCAATTAACCTAACAAGACGCGACCATGGACAGGCTACATCAGAAAAGGACGGCACAAATCAAGCAATCACACATTAAGGGGCTCAAACAACTAAATTGCAAGGGAGGAGGCGAGGCAGAGCTGAGGGTATGTTGGATGCGGGTGTCGGGTGTTGCTCCTCTGTCCCTTCTCGTCCTGCTGCGACATCCACGGCACTCCCTTGTGCAACACCATCCACATGTAGCAGGTTGGTATTGCTCCCGCATTCACATAACACTCACTTATGCAACACTTCAGTCCCTACACTGCCTTACACAACACCCTACTCCAGCCGCTACACTGCCTTACACAACACCCTACTCCAGCCGCTACACTGCCTTACACAACACCCTACTCCAGCCGCTACACTGCCTTACACAACACCCTACTCCAGTCCCTACACTGCCTTACACAACATCCTACTCCAGCCGCTACACTGCCTTACACAACACCCTACTCCAGCCGCTACACTGCCTTACACAACACCCTACTCCAGCCGCTACACTGCCTTACACAACACCCTACTCCAGCCGCTACACTGCCTTACACAACACCCTACTCCAGCCGCTACACTGCCTTACACAACACCCTACTCCAGCCGCTACACTGCCTTACACAACACCCTACTCCAGCCGCTACACTGCCTTACACAACACCCTACTCCAGCCGCTACTCTTCTGTACTGGGGAATAAATTTCATAATTATCCTATTATGGCAAGCCTTTTTGCTGAGTCCCATGATAACGCCCTTTTACCCTGGTGCAGCAGAGATGTGACACATAAGGTCTGCAGAATGTACGATGTGCAAAACTACATATTTTAGACCTATATTGGCACTATATGTTGATTCTGATTGGCAGGTGGCATTATTTATGTGGAGAATGATGCTCATATTGTAGCCCCAATTTAGTTGTTTCTGTTATTTGTTTAGTGACTGAAACAATTACTTCAGTAACTGTTATATACACCAAGCCCTGTACCCCTGTTCTGGGTGTATATATACTGACAGTGTACTTTAGTCGTGGACTCTGAACAGGAAGGACTCTCAAGCCTAATACCAAATTTTCAGTAATATTAATAGGTCGTTGGTTTTTCTCGTCAATGCTGAAGCAGTATTTACCTACGGTTTTAACATAAATATGTCCCAATTTGGTTTCCTATGGTCAGCGACAGGTAACCTGTGATATCGAGGGATATCACAGGTTATAGGGATATCGAGGTTTCCCTTGCTAAACGTCTGGCGTTCCCCAGGATGCAACCCACAACAGTTGCCTAACTCCCCGGTACCTATTGTACAGCTAGGCAAACCGAGAGATCTGGTATACGGACAGTGCCTGGGTTAAAGAGCAACTACGCAGTGGCAGAGGCTACCAGAGGCAAGTCATCAGTGAGGGTGTGGGAGCAGCTGGTATTATTGGGCAAGTGTGGTCCATGCGGGCTGCTGCTAGGTCCTAGCTCCTAGCTCTCTCCCTCATTGGTCAACTCGGGCAGTGGGACATGTGTGATGCTGGTGTGATAATCAGCCTCACTTGTCCCAGTTTACACAACAATTGTTTTTAAATTTGAGCGCTAGGGTATTTTATTGAAATATATTCAATTTTCGGGATATACATGCATTAGATCAGCCATCTTCCTCAATACTTTGTAGCTGGTTTATATATATACTAATTCAGCATAATATATCTAGTGAAATATATCGCCACAAGGAAGCAAATTACAGTTCCACCCAGTCACCACACAAACTTTCCACCCAGAGGAGTCATCAGTCTCCATCACAGACGTACTCACCTCCCCCAGTGCTACTGCCTGCTGGTCCTTAACTAAAAATATTATACTCTATCTTCCTGGTGAAGATCACTGTCAAAGCTGAAGTGAGTACAATACGAGGGGGGGGACCTGTGAGAGATAGATAGTATGTACAAATGTCAGAATATCAACATTTTATCACTGGCAGCATAACACATTGAAGAGTCTGATATATAGTCACTTCTATACCTAATATCTCTTACTAATCAGCTCGTCCTCCTAAGATTTCCCAGCGTCAAGAAACTGTCGTAGCAAATTGCCTTTATCCTAACCTACCCAAAACAGAAAACGGGACAATATGGAGCCGCTACCATTTTCTAGTATGACAATTTTTGGCCTAGGTAGAGTATACGTCAAAATACAACGTTCTATTAGGAGGACGGGTTTGTGAAGACTCGGGCATCTTGCCCACACATGAGCTGAACTCTGAATCATAATATTATTCTTACTGTCTGGTTTTGACTTTTTGCTACTGTAGTTTGGCCTCGCATGATAACGGAATACTAACTTGTGTTCTTACATTAACATTCATCAAGAAACAAGACCGTTCTTATTATAATCTAATGAGGTCATCTAGCTATGTAAAACCTCCATATTCCTTTTTTCTCCTTCATAGTTGTGATCTAAAAACACATTTTTTGTCTATAATAATTGATATTAGTGCCAATATACCGTAGCATAATTTCGGAACTCAATGGAGTTCTGAGCAGAGTTTCAAATGGGCAGTTTCTTTCATCTTGATGCATCTGTTCACCTAGCAGTTGTGTTGGTAAGGGACTTGGGAGGCCCGACCACCCGAGGTCACCATATGTGGCACCAGTGTTTTGTAACATGGAGGACAGTGTGTGTGTGTGTGTGTGTGTGTGTGTGTGTGTGTGTGTGTGTGTGTGTGTGTGTGTGTGTGTGTGTGTGTGTGTGTGTGTGTGTGTGTGTGTGTTTGTGTGTGTGTGTGTGTGTGTGTGTGTGTGTGTGTGTGTGTGTGTGTGTGTGTGTGTGTGTGTGTGTGTGTGTGTGTGTGTGTGTGTGTGGTGTGTGTGTTGCCAACCCGCAGCAGCACAAGTATCCCCTTACTGACTACGGGCTCACCATAGCCCGTGCTACTTGAAACTTTTTGTTCCAGGTAGCGAATCTTAAACAACAACAACAACTCCTTACTGATTAGACATACGATGTCCCCCTAACTCAACGACTTGGCGGGGAAGGGGGGGAAAAATATATATAAATATACAGTGTTAAGTATGAGATAGTGATATTATCTCAAAAGATGTTACTTTTATCGTGCAGTAGTGATAAGGTTCAGTGTGTCTGGCCTCACAGTCTGACCCAGGCCGGGACCGCCATGTGAAGCATGCTGTATCATTCGGCTCGTCTGATGAATCTGAGATGCTCTGCTAAATTTAACTTGTCCTAAGC
Source organism: Procambarus virginalis (assembly GCA_020271785.1). Classification (NCBI taxonomy): domain Eukaryota; kingdom Metazoa; phylum Arthropoda; class Malacostraca; order Decapoda; family Cambaridae; genus Procambarus; species Procambarus virginalis. The sequence continues at coordinate 3,030,049 of WNGS01163731.1, forward strand.
TAAACAAGCTGTATCTCTTTCAGATTAGCCAGACCCACCCTACTATTTCTAATTATAATCATTAAAAAATAGGATTCGTATATACAGAACAGGACACGCTAGGATTTCTTTGGCTCAAATCATTCTTGGTTTGGTGTTTGGGTGAAGCCTTATAGACCTCTGGAGGGTTACTAAACGTTACAAAAGCCTACTGACTAACCAGCAAGAATTATATAAGAAATCATTTTTGGCTTTTGATTATTTTATATATTGGCTCGATTAATTTTTTCAGATCAAAGAGGAACTTTGATTTAATTATTTATAACACAACTTCAAGAGAAAACTAGATAGTTTTCTTCAAGCAGTGCCAGAGCAACCGGGCTGTGGTGGATATGTGGGCCTGCGGGCCGCCCCAAGCAACAGCCTGTTGGACCAAACTCTCACAAGTCATGCCTGGCCTCGGGCTGGGCATGGGGAGTAGAAGAACTCCCAGAACCTCAGCCAACAGATATCAAGCAGGTGTCAAGCGCCGATATCAAAAGTAATCTCCAGGACAACTCGACCGCTGCAGGCGCCTTGCGAGAAGTCAGTGACTGCAGGAGCTGGCCTTGAAGGACCGCTGGTAAGTCCACACTATCCTCACACAACTGCGGTTGCTGCCTCACCGCTACACTGCTCTGGTTGATCACTCTATCGCACGCTCTACTGCTCTATCGCACGCCTTCACACACACACACACATACGCATTAGTTGAGTGACGGTTGAGAGGCGGGACCAAAGAGTCGAAGTTCAGAACCCCCGCCAGCACAACTAGGTGAGTACACAGCTCACCACAAGAGGTCAACCCACCGGACGTACCACCACCTCTGCCAAGGCTAGTCGGGCTCCCAGGCATTTCTCATGTTTCCAGACCTTGTGTCTCGCTCTCGCACCTTCATTAAGGCCCCAGACTCAAGGTATGCATAAAAACAAAATACCAATGTGAATGCAGCGCAAACATTCCTGCTAGATCGCAAACACGCATTTGTGAATCCACCACAGCAGCTCACGTGTACACGTCATGTATTTTATGAAGGCGACCTTATATACTAATGATCCAACACAACTCGATACAAAGATTACTCTCCAGTCAGGTTAACGTGATCGACATTAATTGCAGATAGGTTTAATGTTTGGCTTTAAGGAACGTGAGATTACTGACGCTACAGCAAGCTTTCTTACGCTAGCCTAACAAGTATATGATGTCCTGAACTGCACACAGCGCATTTAATTTGGCACATGTGCCCAAGATGTTTCAGGACATTCCTAAATTAGCCTCAGACTGGTAGACCAAATACAAACAAACTCACACTCTCACCTATATACGCCAGCCCTCATTCTGGAACATAGGTCTCTCACTAGGAACCGTTAAAAGCCTCATACCTCAACTCTTGAAAATGTTTCAGTCTCAGGTGTTCCTGGATCGGAAGTCGCCAGTCACTCGCGCACAGGAATGTTGCAAGACGGAAATTCCAAACTTTCCTTCCTAGAAGTTGTAACCCTGGCGAGAGCACCTCAGCTCACAGTCGCTATTGTCACTATACCCGCCATCAGAAAATAAAGGTACTATTATAAGGAAATTCAGGATATACAATTTGAAATGAATTTAGATGTGGGAAAATGTAAGTTTTTGTGAAATCTATGCGATATGCTGTTTCCAGTTTATATCTGCAGTGTGGCATAAGTGTACGGTTTTGTTACTTGCTGTACAAGTAACAAGTTGTATACAAGCTGCATACAACTTGTGTGTATTATTAGTTTATATCTTCATGTTATTACTATTTTTTATCTTTAATAAAATTCAATATAAATCATATATACATCAATTATGAACACTTGTTTAATGAGAATTATACTACTGTATATGTAATGAAATATTTCCTTGTAAAATTTATGTTATTACTAATTAGATGATGTATTTTACGCGGTAGGGCTTCACAGCTCGTAATTCTTCGTCTTGCTGTGTAAATTACTCCTTTAAATATCTTCATAAGTGAGGTTTCTAATTCATGGAATTAACTTTCGTATCCTTCCCTTAGTCCTTGTCTGACGACTACTTCCCTCTTGGAAACTAATTCACATCAGAACATTGTCTTTCTGAAGGCCAGCCACAAAACAAAGGGCTCAAACCCATTCCGTGAAGTAGCTTTCTCCCCTACCGTCATGTAAAATGAATGTGTAGCAAAACCGGCCCGAGTTTGAGCCATGGGCAGGGAGGGAGGGCCAGTTAGGCACTGATCTCAGACTATTTGTCCCTGTTCACCTGCCAGTAATTCGGGAACATGGTTGTAAAGCGATTAGAGGATCGTGTTCCATGGAAAGCTAATATGGCAAGGTTTAGATAGGTGTTGAGAGAAGAGACAGCTCTTAACCTGTATGCACGATGGAAGCTTGTGCATACAAGTCGCCAGCTTGTGTGCCTTCAGTGTAAATTAAAAAAAAAGTGTTTTACACAATTGAAATTGAAATAAGTTTATTGATGTAAAATATACACAAAGGGATGAGGTAGCTCAAGCTATTCTCACCCCGCTCAGTACATCGTGTTAATACATACATAGACACACATCACAAACAATAAACATATTACCAAACATGCTGAGAGATAAACATATACATTTCCTCCTTCACAAGTAGTATGATAATTTTACACAATTGTGTTCGAGCATTTCTCGAAAGTGATTTACACACGACACAATTGATTACAATGGAGTTTTCTCGAAAACATGTTTCACTCTCATTCTGTATATGACGAGCACTTTTCGAAATGTTTCATTCGCGTTCTTAAATCATTTGACATTCGTTGAAGAAGCAAAAGATCCACAGAAAGTGGCGAAAAGTTTTGATTGGCAGAGTGAACGTAAATAAAAAAGACTGACTGAATGGATATAAACAAAAGCTGCCTCGTATGATTTCTGCAGTTTCTTTTATTATTATGTTTAGTCGAAACAGCTTCATGAATCTGAGATGGTACAGCATAAATCATGAAAACAAATGCACAAATCCATTCCTTTGAGAAGTTGACGTGGTTAAGCAAATACCTGCTAACCTGACCTAATCATCTAACCCGAGCCTAATAACATACAAGCCATAATATATAATAATATTAATTTGTGTTCGAGATTATATCGTGTTTGATATGACTTTTGAGGCAGCCCGTCCTCTCAAGTTGTCACAAGTTGTCACAACGCCACAAAAATGATGTACTAAATTGTCCGAACCTAACCTAATCGATGGACCATCATATTTTGTCCGTAGGGGGATTTTGACTTCAAAATACTATGTATTATTCCAGGTTGCTCAAGAGCATTAACAAGAAACACCTTTGGGGTCATTTGGTACCTTAACGAGCGTGGGTTATGTATGGGTTACTTTCCGTGTTAGCGGAATGAATTATATCACTTAATGATCATAATTCAGTCGTTTCAAGTTATATTACCATTCTAAATACGTGTAATTTAGCCTTTAAACGAAAAAGCATTAGTTAAAAAAAAGACAACTCATCTTGTGACATTCTCCGCCTCTGGGAGTTCATTAAAATGATTATCAAGTCTTTAACAACAACCTGTATACCGCTATCATAAACATCTTCCTCCACGCCCGCGTTGAAGGTCATGTCGTACAGGCGTGTACTTTTGTCTAATTCATAATATATATCCACTAGTGTTAATGTAATAGCAGAGCACGTTAATAACGGGGCTGAAGTAGCAAAGTAAACAGAGGAAACCTCAACACATAACGATGGACCTTGTAACCCATTGATGGACTGTGGGGGGGGGGGGTTATCTTGAGGTTATCTTGAGATGATTTCGGGGCTTTGGTGTCCCCGCGGCCCGGTCCTCGACCAGGACTCCACCCCCAGGAAGCAGCCCGTGACAGCTGACTAACACCCAGGTACCTATTTTACTGCTAGGTAACAGGGGCATAGGGTGAAAGAAACTCTGCCCATTGTTTCTCACCGGCGCCCGGGATCGAACCCGGGACCACAGGATCACAAGTCCAGTGTGCTGTCCGCTCGGCCGACCGGCTACTATATACTCCCTCTCTATAGGGGGGGAGAAGGAAGGAAAGAACTGTCAGGGGAAAGCACCAAGCCATTACGACTATATAGCACTGGGAAGGGGTCAGGATAAGGATTTGGGATGGGATGGAGGGAAAGGAATGGCGCCCCAACCACTTGGACGGTCGGGGATTGAACGCCAACCGTCCAAGTGGTCGGCGTTCAATTCTCTGGGAGGGGGGGGGGGGGAGAGAATCACGAATTATGTTGCTCAATGGAACCCCTATAGAAATCCTTGTACGTGGTATATCATTGAGAGTTCAAAGGTTGCAAATTGTAGAAAGCAAGATTTAAGTGGTTGCGGTTCCATGGACACAAAAGCCGTGGAATGTTTATGCGAGTCACCAGCACTTCCCCATTGTTTGTTTTTTTATCTTTATTTAATAAAATACAATATAAATCATATATACATAAATTTTACAAGGCAATTTTACAATTTTACATTACATATACAGTAGTATAATTCTCAATAAACAAGTGTTTCATTATCCCAGAACTAAATAAGATATATGCTTTTAAGCAATTTAATGGATATGAACGCAACATTGCTTAAATGATAATGTTTATATACTCGTCATCTATTTTAAGTATTGGGGCCTGTCGGCTGAGTGGACAGCGCTCGGTGTTCGTAGTCCTAAGGGTCTGGGTTCGATCCCCCCGGCGGAGGCGGAAACAAATGGGCAGAGTCTCTTTCATCCTGATACCTCCTGTTCACCTAGCAGTAAATAGGTACTTGGGAGTTAGACAGCTGCTACGGACAGCTTCCTGGGGGATGTGTGTGTAAAAATTTGGATTAAGGACTTACCCAAAACACTATGCGTGCTAGTGACTGTACAAAAATGTAAGAAGAACGGATATATAAATAAATAAAAAGGTATACTTTGTTCCAGCCTGTACTAAATCTAGGTTTAGTCTACCGGTCATAAAGTATGCTTAATTCTAAATAAAGTCTAGGACTAAAGTAAACTCGGTGTGAATACACCAAAAATTGGAGTACATCTCTCAGCGATTTGTATTCCACCTGAACATAGTCCAGGATTAAAGTTAACTCTCGGTATATATACACACACGAACCCCTGTAAATTGATGTAAATATAATCTCTAAAATTGTAAATCATTTAAGGAAAAAAGTATACACTTTTTGTTTACATTTGTTTACTGAGAATTATACTACTGTACATGTAATATTTCCTTAAAAATTTCATGTATATATGATTTATATTGTATATTATTTAATAAAGATAAAGCAAAATATGCTAGAAGTGAAGAAATGGTGTACCAGGCTACTGGTGTACCAGGCTACTGGTGTACCAGGCTACTGGTGTACCAGGCTACAGGTGTACCAGGCTACTGGTGTACCAGGCTACTGGTGTACCAGACTACTGGTGTATAGCCAGTGCTGGTGGGAGCGAGCGTGGAGACGGCTCTCTACCTCCACTACCAGTCACTTCCCCAAATTGCATACAATGACGGGCAATTTTCAAGCTTCATTGGCTGGTGGTGGTTGGCCCCTTTGTGTTGGGTATTATGAAGGTGGTGTTGAGTTGCTGTTAGGCATGTTTGTGCTGCTTGCTGGAGAGTTGCGTTACTTGGTCTGTTGGGCGCTGGTGCTTCCTTCGCTGCTCTTGGATACTTTCGTGCGTTCCAATGGTTGTAGGTCACTTGCTGTGGTGTCCGATGGTTGTTGAACCCTTAGTGTTGTGGACCAACGATCATTGGGTCACTTGACGTGTTGGTCCGATGATTAATGCGTGACTTCGCACAATTTGTGTTGCATGAAAAGTCTGAGAGAGTTATGAGCAGCCTGTTCTCGCCAGCGTTGTTGAACCCTTAGTGTTGTGGACCAACGATCATTGGGTCACTTGACGTGTTGGTCCGATGATTAATGCGTGACTTCACACAATTTGTGTGCATGACAAGTCTGAGAGAGTTATGAGCAGCCTGTTCTCGCCAGCGTTCCCAACGTCAAGAAACTGTCATACAACGGTGCCTTATCCTAACCTACCACAGGACCCCAATAACAGAAAACGGGACCATTATGTCAATTTTATGAGCCGCTACCATTTTCTAGAACGATAGTTTTTGGCCTTTAGTATAACGTATACGTCAAAANAAAAAAAATATGCACCCTTTGCCTTTCGTGGCAATTGTACATTTGATTGAAATATGCCAAAAAATATTAATATCAGAAATGTAAGAGTGGTGACTGACCTTCTCGTTGATGATGTTAGTAGCGATGAGACACATGACGTCTCGGATCTGGATGGTTCCCGAAGCCCCGAAGCTCCTGAATGTGCATTTAGCCATCCTGGGGAAGACGTAAGACATCGGGTCCGTGCGGTTCTCCGGGTCCATCCCAATCATCCCAAATACCTGCGTATGGCCATAATATTTATTATCATTCAGATATATGTAATTCAAGATCAAGTATGTTTATTGAGACAAGAAAAAAATACATCTCAAGGGATACAGTAGCTTAGGCTATTTCTACCCTCCATATATGTAATAACCTCATCTGATGGTAATAATTTTTGTGTTTTGGCTCAAATATTATTAGATGAAGATATATATAACCTTTAAAGACAAATTTTAACATTATTGTTCCGAAATGTTACATTATATGGAAATTAAATTTGAGACGCCTGTAATAATGTGTAGATGGGCTTACCTTGACGCCGTATGTAAGGAACTCGTCACCAAGAAACCAGTCAGTGAAGAAGAGAGTGGAGACCACTACGGCCAGGTTGAGGAACTCACAGAAGAAGAAGGAATAAGCCCAGTTCTTGTGACTGTCCATGTGGTGGTAGATGTATTTGGACAGTGCCTCGAACCTTTCATAAAATCATATGGTTTATGTTTATTACTGGATGATGATAATAAGACAAGTGAGATAAGATATCTTGATATATTGATATGATCAACACGATACGGAAAATGTCAGCAAATATTTTTGACACAAGGAACTGCTTACCCCTTTTACGGTTGAAGTAATTATCGAGGTTGTGGCCGAGATAATCACGAACAGAGAGATCTTGAATTACTTGCTTAAAGAGTCCTCCTTCTCTGCTCTTCCACAGCCAGTGAGGTACATAGAACATTACACCCTGTAAGTAAACAAAGAATACTCATTAAATGATGTAAAAAGTGCCTTACGGGCTCACCATAGCCCGTGCTACTTGGAACTTTGTTCCAGGTAGCGAATCTTTAACAACAACAAATTAAATGAAGGAAATGAGGTCAATCCACATCTCGTAAATTTAAATCACTGCGCATATATAAGATTTTAATCGATATGTATCATACAATCATGATTTACTTGTGTAAAGGAGAAAATGTTGAAGTTTATCTCTCAGAATGTTTGGTAATATGTTTATTGTTTGTGATGTGTGTCTATGTATGTATTAACACGATGTACTGAACGAGGTGAGAATAGCTTGAGCTACCTCATCCCTTTGTGTGTATTTTACCTCAATAAACTTATTTCAATTTCAATTTCAATTTCAGTCATGATTGATAATACTCAAAAACAAGAACAATTACCTGGACGAAGAGCACAAAAGGGACCCACTGGTAGTAGGTGTGGAAGGTGATTGGTTCCTCTGACTGATGGGGTCCCACGCCGGGATGGGGGGCGTCCACCCCCATCTTGACCCCGTGGAGCCGGTCCACGGTGAAGGTACCCATGATGAAGCAGTAGTTGTTGACCACGTCATTAAAGGCATCGGAGTCGATTCCCGATATGCAGTTAATTTTGTCGCCTGTGGAAGGAGAACGATAAGTTTGGAATTCCACGAAGTGTCAACAGATTATTAATCAAAGTTGGATCGACGTTTTCAGCATTAATGTTACATTATTAACGACATTTACCCGGGGAGGTTAGGCTACATGTTTAAGGCAAATCAACAATTAAATTTCCTTTGCAATTTTAATTGCGTACAATTGTTATTGCACACAAGTTTAGCGTTGATCTGATTTTCAGGGCTGCAGGAGGCGCTTCCCACGTTGGGTCTGATAGCATTAGTCATGTGTCCCACGCCGGGATGGGAGGCTTCGACCCCCATGTCTCCAACTGTCCCCATTACAAATTTGATGCGACATAGAGGTGTAGCATATGTCAAGGGTCGTTTTGCCGTGCGCGGTGCGGCCGTCAGTGAAATACTGTACAATTAATCTGTCTCTCTACTTGGCGAGACGAACTTGGAGAGTTCCCACGTGGAAGTATACACTGACACAAATACAAGGCAGACATGAATGAACATTGCAAAGTTTTAGACACTCGAAAATAACCTGTTCAACTGTTTCAGGCATCATAGTACCAAAATCAATTTTTATCAAAAAGTGATCACTTTTAAAGTGCCTTTCGACATCCAACACATATTAGGAGAAGGAGACCACTCACTACATATAAAATACCAAACAGTCAAAACATTGACTGAACATCTCCAGTCTACCAATAAATTTAGCCACAAACAACCTATTTTTGCAATTCAAATCACCCCGCTAAACCAAACATAGAAAACGTAAACCTTGAAATGTTGGGAGAAGCGATCAGCTGACGCAGCACCATGATCTTTGTTGTTGTTTAAGATTCGCTCCTTGGAACAAAAAGTTCCAAGTAGCATGGGCTATGGTGAGCCCGTAGTACCGCCACGATCGTCGTCGCCCCTCAATTAACAACAGCAGCACTCATCACCACCAAGTGTACAGCACTCGTCACCGCGAAGTGTTCACCTCAGTACAGCACTCATCACCTCCAAGTGTTCACCTCAGTACAGCACTCATCACCGCCAAGTGCACACCTCAGTACAGCACTCATCACCTCCAAGTGTTCACATCAGTACAGCACTCATCACCGCCAAGTGTTCACATCAGTACAGCACTCATCACCTCCAAGTGTTCACCTCAGTACAGCACTCATCATCTCCAAGTGTTCACATCAGTACAGCACTCATCACCGCCAAGTGTTCACCTCAGTACAGCACTCATCACCTCCAAGTGTTCACATCAGTACAGCACTCATCACCTCCAAGTGTTCACATCAGTACAGCACTCATCACCGCCAAGTGTTCACTTCAGTACAGCACTCATCACCGCCAAGTGTTCACATCAGTCTAACCACAGGAAGCACGATCTCCACTGCTTGAGGATCAGGAAGCCTGAATCGGTTGGACTGAAGCTCTGTGACTCAAACAAGAACTCATCACTATATATTTTAGCCAAAGAAAAACAAAATTGGTTTCCACTAGAGATAATTTAACAGGTAAGGTACTGTAATCAATTTTATATTTCGCACTTGTCTACAATCCGTAACTTAGTTCTCTGACACCAGGTAGATTTAAAAGTGCTAAAACTCTTAATTGTAGACAGGAATGCATGGCTACAACACATATCTTGAGGTTATCTTGAGAGGATTTCGGGGCTTAGCGTCCCCGCGGCCCGGTCCTCGACCAGACCTTTTTTGTTACACATCCCCCAGGAAGCAGCCCGTAGCAGCTGTCTAACTCCCAGGTACCTATTTACTGCTAGGGAACCTATTCACATGGAGCCAAAGACGAACTACATGGCTCTATAAAATGATTTCTTGCGGGAATACACAACCCTCCCTAGCATATTCCCCATTATTTGCTTAGGTCAGAGATGCCACAAGGGAACAAACAGGTCACCCATCTTCAGTATACACACCACCGGGAGAAGGAGGGGTGGAGCCCTGATAACAGAGACTGCGACTATGCTTCTGTGTGCTCCCAGGGAGATTTGGACCAACACGACCAAGCCGAAGTAAGTGTAAACACTGTGGGCTACCAAATGGACATTCCAACATCCCAAACTTACTCAACATAAATCAATTCCAGCAGCTAAAGGGTCACTTGAAAATTATAATCTTTCTTTGTATGTAGTTCATTAACGGCTGAAGTCCTTTCCTTCTACTTACAACTAAACACTACCTTAGGCCTAATTATGCACAAAACTATAATATAATACTGGTTTATATTTGAGAAATAAAAACTTATAACAAAGTACGGTAACATTTACGAATGTGTCTGGGAATGACATGAGCGCACACAGCCTCTGATCCTGTCTAGTTGGCCCGCGAAGAGGAGTTCCTTTAATACCTTAAATACGGTATATTTCTCAACAAAACATTTACACTTCTAAACCGCTTTGTAACCTAAAACCATCCCCGGGTCAAATGATACCATAAAAAGTTAGGTCAGACTAAGTTCAGAGGTATAAGAATATTTAATATATATATATATATATTTTTTCAAGAGGTCCATAACCTTTAAGCACTTTTTGTATCAACCAATGTATATCTTTTAACCATTAAATATATATAAATATAAGAATTTTACACCATCTAAATTAAATTTATAGAACCACTTAAAGTGTAAAATTTACCTTGTTAATGCCTAGTGAAAAGCCCATTCAAAGCCTATGAAATAGCTACTCATAAATAATAGCCTAGTGATCCTCATGGGAGAAATGCATTAAAGACTCACCTATAGCATCATAGAGCGTACATAGCAGCATACACACCATGTATATTGTGTATGTATATCGGTAGTGGAGGCGGAAAATAGTGTTATCCACCACGGGCTTCACTTCGACCTTTATTTTTATGGTCGAAATTGCCTTGAAAACCATTGTTGCTTCCTTTTGACAACACGATTAAACAATCAAATAATTGCAGCCACTTTAGGCTAGAGTCAAAGTGAACACAAATTTGAACACACTGCGCGAGGTGGTAAGGCCAAGAGCTATGGCGAGTTACTGAGGATTCATCGCGGGCCCTGAATTACACACTGGAAATAACATATCTAATCTACATTTCTTATCTAACAACGCTGATATATTTTCGAAGAGCTTCTTGTAAATTCTTACCAATGGAGTCAGTATAAACTGACGTTTGGGCAGAAACTAAGAAGAGTAGCGATAAAGAAGGAAAATAGGCAATATACTCCCAAGGCTCCTTGGGCTCCGTTGAATTTTGTCCCGGAATGTCAATCCCTGGAAAATGTTGCTTCAATTGTTAAGCATTTCCGAGCACTGGCGTACATGTTTGCCATTTAATGTGTCTGAGCCACTTGCTTTTACTAGCATTGTGTGGGGTAACATTGCACAGCCACCTCACTATGCCATTTCCTTTAGTTAGACATGCTGTTCACTTGTTAATTTAAATTATTTCCACTCTTTGTGGGGGAGGGGGGTTAAGGGGCAGAATGGGGGGGAGGGGGAAGATTAAGACGATAAAGTCATTCTCTAACATAACCATTTTTTCCCCTGATGATGTCACAGGAAGTGACATTATATATAAGCTTTTTCATTGGAAATATATCCATCTGCCTTTCGTCCAGCCAGGTGATATTATCAATGAGATTAGGAAGCTGTAACTCTATATGAGTATAGGAACACTGGTGTTAGACATAACATGTGCTCTGTTGTAAAATATTACTAAGAAGGTCTTACGATATCGCAGCCAAGCATAACATTACTCAGTCTTGTGTGAATCATACTCACATTCAACATGAACGACTGCCAGAAATATTTGATGTATGTTAGGATGATAAATTGTTGTAGTAAGGTTGATATTAGCTTTTATCTTGTATTCTTCTTGTATTATTATTATCTTGTATTCTTCTTGTATTATTATTATCTTGTATTCTTGTATTATTTTGGACAAACAAGATGGCCCTTGATAGGGCTCTTGAGTTACATTCGTCATATGAGATGTTGTGGCCAGAGGTAGTAGGCCAATACATCATTACGCAATCATTATGCATCAGCAAGTCTGTCAGGTTTGATGCGCAGAACAACACTTGGTTGTCTGACATCTTAGAGTATGGACGCTCGACCTTAGTGCTGTGCGTTCATAAAAGTCTTCGTTTATCTGAAGCCCCATCAGCAGGTCTGATCCAAAACTTTGAGGGAACAATCTCTTATGAGGCAGAAAATACCAAAGGAACTAACCTTATAGCACCTTGAGAAACGCCATCACAGTTTGATCAAAGTGTTCCTGCGACTGTGTTCTTCAACGAACATCAAAGCTGAATTTGTTCTTGTCATTTTGTTTCTCAGGATTTACTGTCCCTGGCATGTCCATCCCCTTAGGGTGTTGGGTACGGCAATGAACGATGCCCTAGTACGGCCTAGATGCACTACTAGCATCTAGGCCGCATAGCATATATACCTACTTTCTTACACGCCTTAGCCCCTAACCCAGCCTGCTGCTGAATAAATAACGACTGTTATTTGCCTAAAGTTGTCTAGTTCGTGATCATACGAAGTGGACTTCAATACTATAGGCTCAAATTAACAAGTGTCATTAATACAGTGAGATTATATAATACAGGCAATATACAGATTTTATACAGCCAACATTCAGATTATATACAGGCAATACAAACTCTATTAGCAATATATTGTTTTCTTAGTTTTAGAACTCAACTAATCAGTACTCGATCAATTTTAGCAATACCGATTTGACCAAATTGGTCACTATGGTGACCCGTTTGGGAACACTTTTCACTCAATTGATTACATTTGTGACTCAATTGGTGACACTTTTGACCTAAGTTGGGAGACCTCTGACCCAAGTTGTGACACTCCTGATCTAACTAAATAACATTCATGAATAATTACACCAATGTTGAATTCCTTCGTCATTCAGAAACACCACAATAATTACCGACCGTCAATCACCTGCTCAACAGGTTCATGTAATTAATCTTTGCCCTCACATGATAGCCTATTGATCTCGTCATCAGTGCTACATAAATTACTTATCATTTAATACCTCCTTCCCAACTACACGATACTTGCACCTACCTGACTTCATGCACGACATTGACACCAGTTGACTTGTAAATTTGGAAGTTCCTTCCACTTAAGTATCAAGGTCAGTGTGACTGGCTGATTCACATCAAGGATGTGCATCTCGCCTCGTCATTTTGGTTGTAAATGTGTAAATATATACAATTAATGTTTTCATATTGGGTTACACAAGCTTGTCCTTCGCATAATGGTGATGCGCTGCCAGGATGGACCGGCCCACTTATGCGTCTTGCGCAAGTCTTGTCTAGTCTCCACAGTTCTACAGTTTAAGTCTCGCGGGAGACACCGGCGGGAATCAAAATCAAATGTTTATTCAGGTAAAGTACATACATACAAGGTGAGATACAAAACATTGATGGCTTTATAGATAGAGCTAGTACATACAATGTCTAAAGCCACTCTTACGCAAAGCGTTTCGAGCAGCGTTTTGGGCGGGAATATGTATCACGCTTGTGGTGACCATTTGGTCAACATCTCCCGTCACGCAGGGTGCAGTCGCGCCTCCACAGATCTCCACTATCATCTCTTGATACTGGTAATGGCTCAAAAGGGCCTCCACTTACGGGCTATTCATGCCCGTGCCACCTCTTGGGTGGCTTAATCTTGTCGCCGCTGTGGCCAGGAGGCTTGTCGGGGGAAGGGAAGGAGTAGAGGTGGAGAATGATGTTATGTGGTGTGGCTAAGGGGAAGGGTTACCGTGCGGTAGTTCCGGGGTTCAAGGTCCCCGCGGCCCGGTCTCTGACCAGGCCTCCTGTAGGAAAATACCGCAGAGAGGTTGCAGATTTTATATTTCGTGACGTTGGCAGATAAGGTAGCGAGCACAACACAAACCTAGGCCTACACACACACAGAAAAAGGTCGGGAATCAGTACATTAGACAACCCATGGTCAGAAAGGCGGGGTCCAAGAGCTAACAGCTCGATTCTGCAGGCACAGATATCAAATACACACACACACACGCATGAATGGAAGATACCCAGTGTAAGTACAGTACTCATATTCAATAAGGAGCGAGACCAGAGGCCTAAACTACAGAACGGTGCCATTCACAGACATTCCCGGCAAAGTACTATTATGCACGACCTCCTGGCACTTTGCAACTCGAAAACTGTTTAGTAAATACCAACTGAGCCGACATGGCCGAGGTAAGAACTACAAATATCGTAAGTAGACGCGAAAGTGTTTTATAAATCCCGGTTGGCAGGCCTGAGTCGCAATAAGGTTCAGAGGAAACAAACACAGAGTAAGATGTACCGAAAATCGTGCCGGGTACTAAAATTGACGTGATGTCCGGTTTTCTATTCGTTGGTCCTCGGGTAGGTTAGGTTCGGGCAATTTAGTACATCAGTTTAGTGACGTCGTGGACGTTTGAGAAGACTGAGGCCAGATTCACGAAGCAGTTACGCAAGCACTTACGAACCTGTACATCTTTTCTCAATTTTTGGCGGCTTTGTTTACAATTATTAACAGTTAATGAGCTCAGAAGCACCAGGAGGCTGTTTATAGCAATAACAACAGTTGATTGGCAAATTTTCAACCTTGTAAACTGTTTAATAAATGTAACCAAAGCCGTCAAAAATTGAGGAAAGATGTACACGTTCGTAAGTACTTGCGTAACTGCTTCGTGAATCTGGCCCCTGGTTGCTTAGGCTGTATTCTGCTTCTCTGTGTATATATAGTGAGATTATATACATTGCCTGTATATACTCTAATTTAGTCCTGGACCATGTTAAGGATTAGAGTAAATTGGTTGGACAGTGAGCAGTTGTGGTAGCCTTAATGGCACTCAGGGAGCTGATAGGTGTTTAGTTCAACACAAAGGAATGGCTGCGATTTATCAATGTTCAAACGCTCTCTCACTCCTAAACATCCACTACAGGCTCACCATAACCCGTGCTACTTGGAACTTCTTGTTCCAGGCAGCGAATCTTTAACAACAACAACAACTCTCACTCCTGATGTGTTACGTGTTCAGATGGGAACACACTCGAATATACTTAATATATATTTATTGTGAATTATTATTTGTGTTGGTTGTGAAATACGTGATAATGGGTCTGGCCAGTGTGGCCAGTTGTGGTTTACCGGAGTGGTAAGAATAACAGTAATTCTTGTATAAATATATACACGTAAACAAAACTATGCACCGAGAGATATATACCCCACACCTCGGTGCATATACACTGCAAGTTTACTATAGTCCTGGACTATGTTCAGGACTAAAGTATTTTGTGCTGGTTGGTCAGTAAGTAATTGTGGAGGCCTTTAAGACACTCCAGAGGCAGGCGATAAGTCACAATAACGTGGCTAAATTGTGTTGACCAGACCACACACTAGAAGGTGAAGGGACGACGACGTTTCGGTCCGTCCTGGACCATTCTCAAGTCGATTGGAGGGTTCTTAAACCCTCCAAACTACAAAACATTAGAACAAATGACAAAGATATCCGTGTTTATGAGTAAGTTTTGTCCTCTCGGCCACTTCTCTGATATTCCCACAAGACTGATACGAGGACATGAGCGTCGGACGGCTGGCAGCCTACACACCCAGAGGCAATTAACCTAACAAGACGCGACCATGGACAGGCTACATCAGAAAAGGACGGCACAAATCAAGCAATCACACATTAAGGGGCTCAAACAACTAAATTGCAAGGGAGGAGGCGAGGCAGAGCTGAGGGTATGTGGATGCGGGTGTCGGGTGTTGCTCCTCTGTCCCTTCTCGTCCTGCTGCGACATCCACGGCACTCCCTTGTGCAACACCATCCACATGTAGCAGGTTGGTATTGCTCCCGCATTCACATAACACTCACTTATGCAACACTTCAGTCCCTACACTGCCTTACACAACACCCTACTCCAGCCGCTACACTGCCTTACACAACACCCTACTCCAGCCGCTACACTGCCTTACACAACACCCTACTCCAGCCGCTACACTGCCTTACACAACACCCTACTCCAGTCCCTACACTGCCTTACACAACATCCTACTCCAGCCGCTACACTGCCTTACACAACACCCTACTCCAGCCGCTACACTGCCTTACACAACACCCTACTCCAGCCGCTACACTGCCTTACACAACACCCTACTCCAGCCGCTACACTGCCTTACACAACACCCTACTCCAGCCGCTACACTGCCTTACACAACACCCTACTCCAGCCGCTACACTGCCTTACACAACACCCTACTCCAGCCGCTACACTGCCTTACACAACACCCTACTCCAGCCGCTACTCTTNTTAATGGATCACAGCAATATACGTAAGACTTTAAATAAACTAACTACAAGGAGAAAACTACGTGGAGCCGTATGTGAGAAACTCGCCGCCCAGGAACCAGTCAGTGAAGAAGAGAGTGGCTATCACCACGCCCAGGTTGAGGAATTCACAGAAGAAGACTTATGCGCCCATGTCGTGTGTCTGTCCATGTGGTGAATCACGTACTTCGACAAGGTGCGAAACCTTCAGAATAATAACGAAAAATCTCCAAGTGTTCCATGGATAAATGCTGAAGTATGTGACAATTGATGATTGACTAAAATATATTAAAAAAATAGTAGTAGACACTTATTAATGAAATTTTCTTACATATCTTCCCGATTGAAGTAGTTTTTGAGTTTTTTTCCCAGATAGTCTCGGAGAGCGAGGTCCTGAATAGCCTGTTTGAAGAGGCCGCCCTCCCAAGCCTTCCACAGCCAGTGGGGCAGGTAGAACATCACGCCCTGGGCATAAAACACAGTCCCAAAAACAATAGAAACACTAAAACCAATGTAAGATTTTTAATGTGAACATTATTTGTCATCAGGAATGGAAGAAATGTTTTCGGAAATAAATGACAATTGAATAAATGGAATATAAATAAATTGAATAGATAAATAAATAAATGGCAAAGCTGTAATTCCACCATAATTGATTGACAAAAATATAAAGAACATGGTAGTATTATCACAGGTTCCACTAATTATATGGTAGTCACGATCTTATCTACCAGCCTGTGCAGATGTATATTGTCTCGAGTACAGCAAGACATATGAAAATTATTTACTATAGTGATGCATTGTTATAAATAAACAAACTATTCTTAGAAGACTTCTGACTTGTTTGCAGCTGTAGAAATCCCACAGCTCAGTTTTCGCAGCACAGCAGGGGGCACTGTGTTTTTCTATGTGCCAGGCAATGTAGGGTTAGGCACGACTTGTAACATACATAAAGTATACACTAATTCACGTAGGAGATACAAAACATTCTCGCATACAAAATATGCGAGAATGAAGCCATTGTCAAGCTACATATTTAAACTTTGAAACATTTACAAACAATGTTGCACAGGATACGATGCTGCATATCTCTCTCTCCATTAGATGGAGTTAAATCAGTTACATATTTGGTTACAGGTAATACATATCCTTAACAAGTAATTACCTGGAAAAAGAGCACGAAAGGTACCCATTGGTAATAAGTGTGGAAGGTGATTGCTTCTTCTGGTTTGTGGGGTCCCACGCCGGGATGGGGTGCGTCGACCCCCACCTTGACCCCGTGGAGCCGGTCCACGGTGAAGGTACCCATGATGAAGCAGTAGTTGTTGACCACTTTCCCGAAGGACGGCGAAGGTACCCCACTCATACAGTCAATCTTCTTGCCTTTGGATGATTCGGTGGAGGAATCTGTTAGCATTTTCTTCCCTACTTCTGGCATTCAGAATTTGTATCAAATTTCGAAGCTTTCAGAGAACAGAACATATTTATACTCTTTGAGACTTTCCGAAGTGGAAGAGGCTATAGTGATCAGGTATTTCTCTTGAGACAATAAACGGAGAAGACATGTGAGGAAGGTGAAATATGGCATTTATGAACCAGGAAAAAGGTATGATTCAGTGATTATTGAGGTCTTCAATATTGGGATTGGGACCGTAACCCCAATATTGGTGTTAAGAGGCTACTGTGACTGTACTGTTAGAGGCTAGTCTTTCTATCTAATAACGTCACATAATTTATTTGGCTAACAACTAAGAGAAGAACAACTTACCAACGGTGTCATACAATGAAGAAAAGAGCAACCTACCAACGGTGTCATACACTAAGAGAAGAGTAACTTACCAACGGTGTCATACAATGAAGAAAAGAGCAACCTACCAACGGTGTCATACACTAAGAGAAGAGTAACTTACCAACGGTGTCATACAATGAAGAAAAGAGCAACTTACCAACGGTGTCATACAACTAAGAGAAGAGCAACTTACCAACGGTGTCATACAAGGAAGACAGAAGGGTTGCTAGCATGTATATAAGATAAGTGTAGCGGTAGTGGAGACGGAAGGCTAGGCTCTCCACCTCTGGCTTCACGTCCACTTTCACTTTAATAATCGATGCTGCTCTGAAAACCATTGTCGTGTCCTGACTTTAGAGAACTAACACTTTGCCACAGAACCACTTTTTTTTTCAAGATCTACCAGTTGCTTCGGGTAGGTTAGATACTGTATAGTCACTATCTCGATCAGAGTACTGTAAGAACTTGTTTGCTTCCCTTAGGTGAGACAATCACTAACAGAGCACAAGGTCCCCAGTCTGCTTGCTGAGACTAAACTTACTCCCTAAATTGTAATGTGTCAAGAATATAAAATTAATTATCTTATCGATTTGAATTAAAAAATCAACAATACCCCGATGGATTAGGCTACAGAGTTTTATTGGGCTTGCTCTTATCTAGACGGAAAGGACTTAAGTTGGTGAATAATTAATCCCAGGCGATGTTATCTACTGAAAATTCATGAGTGTTTATGTATAATACCAAAGATACAGCTTTACTGAATTGGGTAAAAACAAATTGGAAACTGAAGTTTATTGTCTTTTTTTCCATAGTGGTAACACCCAGCCAAGAAGGTAACCAAAATGTACATATGTACAAGAAAATATTGATAAACCTTTGGTTTATAAGCCCGCTTCACCTGAAGAATCACCACAAACGCCCACTCTACCTGCAGAATCAACACAAAGTCCGCTCCATTTTGGATGCGAAGACCGATGAATAGAGTGGCAAATGAAACCTGAGGGACGATGCTGACAACTACACCCTAGTACCCACATGTCCAATCTTGGAGTCATCGGTGTATGTGCTGGTAGCTGAGATATCAGTGTCGGATATCATTAAAGCGCTGCTTGACTTCCTCCTCCGGTGTGACTCATTTCCGAACTGGGACTAACAATGTGCAGACTTTGATGAGCATGGGCTACCAGGGCACTATTTTTTTTTTAAATTGTCAGATTAAAAAAATAAGCTTGTGTCCAGTCAGGAGCAGTCGTGATAGAACTGGTGGTTCTTCTGGGTGGTTGTGCATAGGAGTGGATGTTTTATTTTCTTGGTCACCAGTAAATTGTATCGAAGCGTCAGGTGGTTGCGGCGAATTCGGAGGGAGGCACTTTTACTTAAAATTCCAGTCTCTGCACTCAAGTAAAATGTAACGCTCAAAGACACTAAAACAAGCATTCTATAACTCATTTAGTCTCACTCTGCATAGCTTACACTTGGAAGGCATAGTCCAATTTAGACCAAGTTTTGTTGGCCTAACCACAACACGCAATTATCAGCATACAGCCAGAATTTAAGGTTGCTGGATAAAGAAGTTGTACGATATGTCTGAGAAACAAAATTGGGTTTAGCATTGACCTGTGGCACCCCATTTTTTGGACAAATGTGCCAGAGGTTACTTGGTGAGCATGAAGAACGGAGAAGGCTCTTGTTTTTTTAAGAATTCATAATTGTGTATATATACTAACATCAGCGGGAAAACAGAATCAATATTCTACTTACCAAGATAAGTGGTATATATATATATATACACCGATGGGTGTATTGAGAGTTTAATTACTATGATCAAGACTAAAGTATACTTTCTGGTTTATCATAGGCTACTGTGGTGGCATGAATAACACTTCAGAGGTTGATGTTATTCATCCCAAACCTCAACACCAAATCAAAGCCACTTACCAATAATACCGTGTAAGGTGGAGAGCACCACGGACGTCATGTATATGAGGTAGGTGTAGCGGTAGTGGAGACGGAACACCAAGTTCTCCATTACCGGCTTCACGTCCACCTTCACTCTTACTTTCGTCAAAGCTTTGAAAGCCATTGTGATGTCTCTGGTGGTGGGGAAGCAACTCGCAACAGCACAGTAATCCTGAAACTTTCTTTGTATTCTTAGGTCTTACTTCTCACGTTAAGCAAAACATGATGAACGAAGTAACGTCTTCTTAGATCACAATAATGTTGAGTTTTAAGTGAGACCAGAGTAATAGAAAAGTACGCCAGGCTCCTGCGTGGCGCTAAGAAATATCAGGCGTACACTACTCTTAAGTTTCTGTGTGGCATTAGGCAAGATCACGAGTAAACTAGGCTGGGATTTTGCTAGGCGTGACTAACTCTCTTTCTCTCTCCGCTGATGTGCCGAAACTGTCCATATCACTTCATCACCGGCACATCTCCAGGTCTATTATCTCAAGTGTAGTGATGACTGGATCACCAGTTAAGGATTATTTTCAGTACTATTGTACATGTAATCAGACACTTAGCGACATGATTTCACTATGGTAACCTCTGCACTGATTTCTCTGATGTTTATTCCATTTGTATTTTATTCTTTCGTGTCTGTTTTCTAGATTGGCCACTTACTCGGTTATTATTAATATTATTATAATTATTAGTATGTTATATTATTTACTAGCGAATATAGAGTAATGTGTTGATTGTAAACCATTCCACCAGTTCTTTTTGCTGAAGGCAACACCTCTTTATGAGACAAAATTATGATGATACCGTATTACTGTGCTTAGCTTTTTCAGGTCTGATGAAAAACTTAACTTGTTTTCCTTTAGCATAAATTAAAAACGTTTAAATAAAGAAATGTTTCCTTGATAAAGCTGTGATGGAAAAGCAAAGGAATTAATGCATATATTAAGATCAAAACATTCGAGAGTAAAGAGTCATTCATTGTGGTAGATAACTGAGACTAATTTAATTGTAACTTCAGAAGATTGTTAATGGATTGTTAGCGTGTTCCCCCCCAAGTATATTGTAAAATGTAATGGTTGTGTGGTGACGAGCAGGTGACGAGAGGTCATTACATCGTGGCCTTTCTTAAGGTTACTGTGGTTAGTGTGAGACATTCTATCTGATGTGAGCAAAAGATGATTGTGCAACACTACTAAGTTTAATTACTTGGGGGATTGCTTGAAGACGTTTTAGGTATTTTGAAGTTTCCACTAATTATTGCCCTGTTACAAGCCGAGCAGAAAGCAGCTTGCTTATGTCTGGTCTCCAGATGACAAGCTGTTGACTCCTGAAGCTACATCACAGTCGCAAGCCGTAATATCCTTCTAGCGTGGCACTCGTAATTTTGTATTAAGACCGACCCGGCCTTTCCATACCAAATAATAAAAAATTACCTGAACATAGGATAAACACAGATAAACCCAGGTAAATATAATCTGATCGAAGAACCGCGTTTCTTCCAGTCGCGATTTATAATAATACATTTTGGGGAGTTTCAGACGCCATCATTTCCTAAAGAACATTTTATTAGCCATACATAACTGAACACAATCGTTTTGAACAAATCCACAAGGGCCATGATGAGGGTTCAAACCTATGCATCACGGCCCTTGTGGATTTGTTCATTTGATATATCACACTATTGTGACTTCTGTGTACATACAATAGTTTTGTTACTGGCTGCAGCGCCACTAATTGGATACAATGCTACTTATCCTCTCCCTATTACACCCTCTACACATGCCACATAAATATCATTGCGTACAATATCACCATCGTTGATTATAAGCAGCCTACGCCTATCTCTGCATATTTATGTGGATTTTTCTTATATGAAAATATTTTCTTTTGTAAAAAAATCACATATTTTTTATATATTTACATGAAATGTTAAACTATTATGCAAATTCGTGATAAATTTTCCATAGACATTACACACTATATATATATATATATATATATATATATATATATATATATATATATATATATATATATATATATATATATATATATATATATATATATATATATATATATATGTTGTACCTAGTAGCCAGAACGTCGTACTCGGCCTACTATGCAAAGCTCGATTTGCCTAATAAGCCAAGTTTTCCTGAATTAATATATTTTCTCAATTTTTTCTTATGAATTGATAAAGCTACCCATTTCATTATGTATGAGGTCATTTTTTTTTATTTGAGTTAAAATTAACGTAGATATATGACCGAACCTAACCAACCCTACCTAACCTAACCTAACCTATCTTTATAGGTTAGGTTAGGTTAGGTAGCTGAAAAAGTTAGGTTAGGTTAGGTTAGGTAGGTTAGGTAGTCGAAAAACAATTAATTCATGAAAACTTGGCTTATTAGGCAAATCAGGCCTTGCATAGTAGGCTGAGGAGTGCGTTCTGGCTACTAGGTACGACATATATATATATATATATATATATATATATATATATATATATATATATATATATATATATATATATATATGTCGTACCTAGTAGCCAGAACGCACTTCTCAGCCTACTATGCAAGCCCCGATTTGCCTAATAGGCCAAGTTTTCACGAATTAATTGTTTTCGACTACCTAACCTACCTAACCTAACCTAACCTAACTTTTTCGACTACCTAACCTAACCTAACCTATAAAGATTGGTTAGGTTAGGTTAGGTAGGGTTGGTTAGGTTCGGTCATATATCTACGTTAATTTTAACTCCAATGAAAAAAATTGACCTCATACATAATGAAATGGGTAGCTTTATCTTTTCATGAGAAAAAAATTAGAGAAAATATATTAATTCAGGAAAACTTGGCTTATTAGGCAAATCGGGCCTTGCATAGTAGGCCAAAAAGTGAGTTCTGGCTACTAGGTACGACATATATATATATATATATATATATATATATATATATATATATATATATATATATATATATATATATATATATATATATATATATATTATTTATTTATTTATTTATATATACATTAAGTTATGAAGTTGTGAGTGATCATAGTGTTTTTTAATATATCTTGAATTTTCTTTTTAATGAAAAAGACAAAAAGAAGTTAAGACATAACATTGGGATTTATGATGTTTACATATTTCCTCAGATACTTGTGTGTCCTTCCACCGCGATCACTCAAATAATGTCATATGAAATTATCACTTAATATTACTGCTAATATTACATAGATTCTGGTAACATGTCATCCCACGACATGATAGCGTCGTGTGTCGCCCTGAGGCCAGTTAGCACCATGTGTCACCTCATCTCACATGCTAAGTGCCACGTGTCACACAGCGACAAGTTAGTATCATGTGTCATCCAAAGACAAGTTAGCGTTGTCACCCTGCGACAACTTACAGCATGTGTCACTTCACACGATAAGAAGTTTTACATGTCACCCAAAGACAATTAGTTAGCATGTCTCTCTACGACTATAGTGCCATATTATCCTACGAGAAGTGTGTCATGTGTCACTATTATGACACCAGCAGACACGGGCTCAACACAAGAAAACAGCAAAGAAAAAATCTTCAAATACGCATTGATTAAAAATTCCTTCAACCCAATGAGTTCTGCATAGAATTTACTCATTAACATTAACATTTTGACATCTATGAATAATTCAATGACTGCTACATTGCTTCCAATGTTATACCTAACTGAAACTAACCCTAGACAACCTAACCTAACCTAACCTAACTATCCTGATCGAAACTAACTAGCCTGACCGAAACTAACCCTAGACATCCAAGATTGACCCTAATTACACGACCTGAACATAAGGATTTAACAGTAAGTTTATCTATAATCTACGTATTGAACAACAGTCGAGGTCTTACACTGAACAAACTCACGACCCTGTACTGAACGTCGAGGTTCTACACTGAACATTTGCTGGGTTCTCATCAGTTTATATCCAGTTTATCATTCGATATTCCCTTGTCAGTTGGTTTGTCTCATCTCTACGTTGTCTACAACTTTCTTGGTTCATAGATCGAGCTTATTTTGGTGTTGCTTCTTAGTTATATGTCGTGGTTCATCACAAGAGGGACATTTATGCCTCGAGCGTTGTCCTCTACACCACTTGTAAATATTTCTTCACATCCAGTTTTTTTGGGTACATGTTTTTGTTTAGTTTTTAATATTTTGTTGTAATTTCCAAGGATGATTCTATTAGCTTCCTGGCCATATTGAACACTGGCACCCATGGCTACTTTATGATTGGTACTTCAAGGTTGGTGCCTTACTATTGGTACCTCTAGGTTGGTGCCTTACTATTGGTACCTCAAGGTTGGTATCTCACGATTAGTACCTTGAGGCTTGCATCCCAAGATTGGAAACCCCTTTACAGCAGTCTTCAACTCAGTCTATCCCCAGCATTTCCCACGCCTCATAATGGCATTATCTTGTCCTCGTCCATGGGTAGGGTGTCGGTGGAGTTCGAGAGGTCTCCTGCGAAGTAGTGGATGAACTCGCTGAAGACATTCGTCTCCATATTCCTGCCCAGGTTGTATATGAGGAACCAGTCACTGAGGGAGGTCTGCTGCATCACCGTCGCCACATCCACTTGCATTTGAGGCTTTACCAACAACTGAAATTCAAGTGACTTTATCAAAGTTACATAAGACAAGTTCAGATCACATTAAAAGTATGCAAGTTGCGTTTAGTAATATTAAACTTGATTTGAAGCAAATGTAAGTGAATTGAAGGTTAATTTTTTTCAGTAATGTAATTCATAATATAGAGTTAATTTTTGTTAAAGGTTGTGTATGCATTGGAAGAGAAGAGCGTGTCGCTCTTATGCCATCAGGATGGCTTCCTGATGGTCACCATCAGGAAACCTCTGTTCTGAGCATGGCTGGAAGTAGCATTTGTATTTTAGTAACATCTCCTCCCTTTGTATATAATATAAAATCAAAAGTATTTAACCACGTTTAGTATCTTCGACATTTGAAGATTCGAGGTCCCTAGATGTTTCATGAAGACGTTGTATATCATTATCAATAATAACCAAAAATAAAGGAAATCATTTGTTGAAGAAGTTAAACAAAATAGGTGAGTCTACCTGCAGGAGGAACCGTCTGAAGGCGGGTACGAGGAGCGTGAGGAGGCGGAACACCAGGTACATGGAGGTGGCGGTGGTCAGCAGCACCAGCCACACCCACAGGAAGACGTAGATCTGCATCAGGAGAGATATACCTTGGTCAGCTTGCTCTCAGATGCAAGATCCTGACAATAATAGTCATTACGATTTGTGTGCTGCGAGTTAAGTGATGAGAATTGTAGTGTGACGATGATGGTAGCAGCAGGTGTGACATTGGTTACAGAAATAGCAGGTGTGGTTCCACCAGCAGCAGTAAAGGTGATGATAACGATGTCAGTACAAACCCCAACAGTAACACGAACAGTGCAGTTGTCAGCTATAGCAATACTATACCCTTGTTGCCATCCCAGGGCAATATTACAGCCACTCAGTCAACAACAATTGAGATTACATGCCTCTCTAATCTGAGTGGCCAAACTTTGATACTATGCATCAAGATCTCTGTCTCCTCAATTACAAAGTTCTTTTATCTTGTTTGATTATCGGTCTTTTATTCGAGAAAATACTCCTTAATATGTTAATTTCAAAGCATTGTATACCAACTTTAAATTCTAGTGGCGTAAAAGGTTCAAACCTATAAAATTACAGACTTAAATGTTATTGTGACTCATCGTCTGCATACAGACTTTAATGACCTTTACAATATTAATATTTAAATATACCCGCTAAATTCTCTAGTGTCATGGCCGTTCATCCCTCCCCACCCCACCCCGCTCCCCTGCACCTTCCCCTCTATCACTCTGTATCAGACTTAACAAATATCAATAATAAAGCTCGCGAGTAGCGACTTGACCCATGAACGGGTTCACAGATTATCGCTACGCAAGACGCATTCCACAACCATTTGGTGGAAAAAAATATGCACCCTTTGCCTTTCGTGGCAATTGTACATTTGATTGAAATATGCCAAAAAATATTAATATCAGAAATGTAAGAGTGGTGACTGACCTTCTCGTTGATGATGTTAGTAGCGATGAGACACATGACGTCTCGGATCTGGATGGTTCCCGAAGCCCCGAAGCTCCTGAAGGTGCATTTAGCCATCCTGGGGAAGACGTAAGACATCGGGTCCGTGCGGTTCTCCGGGTCCATCCCAATCATCCCAAATACCTGCGTATGGCCATAATATTTATTATCATTCAGATATATGTAATTCAAGATCAAGTATGTTTATTGAGACAAGAAAAAAATACATCTCAAGGGATACAGTAGCTTAGGCTATTTCTACCCTCCATATATGTAATAACCTCATCTGATGGTAATAATTTTTGTGTTTTGGCTCAAATATTATTAGATGAAGATATATATAACTTTTAAAGACAAATTTTAACATTATTGTTCCGAAATGTTACATTATATGGAAATTAAATTTGAGACGCCTGTAATAATGTGTAGATGGGCTTACCTTGACGCCGTATGTAAGGAACTCGTCACCAAGAAACCAGTCGGTGAAGAAGAGAGTGGAGACCACTACGGCCAGGTTGAGGAACTCACAGAAGAAGAAGGAATAAGCCCAGTTCTTGTGACTGTCCATGTGGTGGTAGATGTATTTGGACAGTGCCTCGAACCTTTCATAAAATCATATGGTTTATGTTTATTACTGGATGATGATAATATGACAAGTGAGATAAGATATCTTGATATATTGATATGATCAACACGATACGGAAACTGTCAACAAATATTTTTGACACAAGGAACTGCTTACCCCTTTTTACGGTTGAAGTAATTATCGAGGTTGTGGCCGAGATAATCACGAACAGAGAGATCTTGAATTACTTGCTTAAAGAGTCCTCCTTCTCTGCTCTTCCACAGCCAGTGAGGTACATAGAACATTACACCCTGTAAGTAAACAAAGAATACTCATTAAATGATGTAAAAAGTGCCTTACGGGCTTACCATAGCCCGTGCTACTTGGAACTTTGTTCCAGGTAGCGAATCTTTAACAACAACAAATTAAATGAAGGAAATGAGGTCAGTCCACATCTCGTAAATTTAAATCACTGCGCATATATAAGACTGTAATCGATATGTATCATACTACACATGATTGATAATACTCAAAAACAAGAACAATTACCTGGACGAAGAGCACAAAAGGGACCCACTGGTAGTAGGTGTGGAAGGTGATTGGTTCCTCTGACTGCTGGGGTCCCACGCCGGGATGGGGGGCGTCCACCCCCATCTTGACCCCGTGGAGCCGGTCCACGGTGAAGGTACCCATGATGAAGCAGTAGTTGTTGACCACGTCATTAAAGGCATCGGAGTCGATTCCCGATATGCAGTTAATTTTGTCGCCTGTGGAAGGAGAACGATAAGTTTGGAATTCAACGAAGTGTCAACAGATTACTTGATTGTTTCAATTCATATATGTTTGAGTAACATTTAATCAAAGTTGGATCGACGTTTTCAGCATTAATGTTACATTATTAACGACATTTACCCGGGGAGGTTAGGCTACATGTTTAAGGCAAATCAACAATTAAATTTCCTTTTACAATTTTAATTGCGTACAATTGTTATTGCACACAAGTTTAGCGTTGATCTGATTTTCAGGGCTGCAGGAGGCGCTTCCCACGTTGGGTCTGATAGCATTAGTCATGTGTCCCACGCCGGGATGGGAGGCTTCGACCCCCATGTCTCCAACTGTCCCCATTACAAATTTGTTGCGACATAGAGGTGTAGCATATGTCAAGGGTCGTTTTGCCGTGCGCGGTGCGGCCGTCAGTGAAATACTGTACAATTAATCTGTCTCTCTACTTGGCGAGACGAACTTGGAGAGTTCCCACGTGGAAGTATACACTGACACAAATACAAGGCAGACATGAATGAACATTGCAAAGTTTTAGACACTCGAAAATAACCTGTTCAACTGTTTCAGACATCATAGTACCAAAATCAATTTTATCAAAAAGTGATCACTTTTAAAGTGCCTTTCGACATCCAACACATATTAGGAGAAGGAGTCCTCTCACTACATATAAAATACCAAACAGTCAAAACATTGACTGAACATCTCCAGTCTACCAATAAATTTAGCCACAAACAACCTATTTTTGCAATTCAAATCACCCCGCTAAACCAAACATAGAAAACGTAAACCTTGAAATGTTGGGAGAAGCGATCAGCTGACGTAGCACCATGATCTTTGTTGTTGTTTAAGATTCGCTCCTTGG
>WNGS01163731.1:3065653-3076684 GCA_020271785.1 Procambarus virginalis
GAGAAGGCATTTATTATGTTCATAAATACTGTACTGTAAAGTTAATGTAAAGGAATATACTATATACAGTAGAGCAGGTGGGAGAAGATAAGATAGAAAGGTTATTATGTTGTTGAAAGCTATTGAAGCTTTTGTTGAGGTGTGGGGTATTAGGAGGAATTTTACTAATAATTTATCATTGTAGACAAATAAATGAGATGCATTTTTATGTCTAGAATGCTTCTCTTTGCCAAATTACTCAAGAGGAACAAATTTAAATACAATATTTGCATTTCAGCATGTTTATAACAATTCAGAATGCTTAATACTGCAGTTAGTATTAGCCTTTGCATAGATTGCATTGTAGTGTTAATGCATTTATATTTAGAAATTTTCATCTCTTTCCCATTTGGGAAACAATAATTTTTTGTTGTAGACAATATGTATACACTTATTGTACATGTACATGTACAGACTAACACTATATATTTATTGTCAGCGTATGGACTCGGGAGGAGGAACTTCAGGATCTCGTGATCATGCCTCTGTTAATGTTTATTATATACCGTCTGAACGCAAGAAACTCAAGCCAAAAAAAAAAATGAAAGCTACACGACCTCCCCAAGATGTAAGCATAGTGTCTATACATTATTTGTATCTTTTACTTTGATGTCCTTGCATATAAATCTACAAATGCATATCCATATCTATAAAAAAAAAATGTATCAGAGCTTGGAGGCATATTTCTTGCAGTTATTCTCACAACTTTCCATGGAGATTTGTGATTGTATAGTATATGATAGGGTGGCTGTGGTCATCATTTGTCTTTCCTAACTAATTTTGTTAATAAACATTTAGTTATTTTAGTTGTATTGAATTTTGTATCTAAACATATACAGTACTGTCAAATTAAAACAACACTGCACACCGATTCATTTTCAAGAGCTGAATAAATTAATCTATGCGTTTTCCTCCTTCTTCCATTTGTAGTATTTTCATCACCATTGCTAATGAACAATGTTCAAAGATACTGTACCTAAATTAATTTACAACATTCAGCACTTAACTAGCAAAACTTATAATCATGCTAATTGAATCGTGTGATCATCACTAATGTTGCAAGAAAATCACAGTTTGCATGAACTTAATCTACAATCAAATCTACTCCGAACTTGATACAGTACAGTATTTCTCAAGTTCCCTGGTGTTTAGATTTTTATTGTTAGTATCCCTATTGGTTAGACCCTCTATTGTTGAGATCCCTATCATTAATGGCATTATTATATTGTTACTGCTATTAATACATCAAGTAACAAATATTCACCAGATCATCATGACGATGGTGGGTATCAGATCGGGAACTTGAAGAGGAGGAGGAAGTAAAGAGCTGGCACTTGGTGAGGATAGCTAGAAGAAACTCGTTATGCAAGTGTACTGAATTTAGTGGCAAAAGATCGCGGGCACTCTTATCAAACTCTTCTTTTGTTACCTGCAATTCAAAATATATATATTTTTTTTAATAACATAGTTAATCCTATGAAACTACAAAATTAATTTTTTAACCTAAAGGCTTATCATTCAAGTTTTAAAATGCATCTAATTAAATCGCTTTCTCATTTTCTTTGGTTAGCTCAATCTAAAATGAAATTAAATACTGTATACCAAGCAATGAAGAAAAAAGCAAATCAGAATATCACTTGTTTTTAAATGTAAATAATTTAATATTTAATTATTTTTTAATTTTATATATGCTCTCAATTTTCTCATCTATACATTTTTTACCAAGAATTATGTAAAAAAAATTTTTATTTTGGCATAGC
This sequence comes from Procambarus virginalis, assembly GCA_020271785.1. Lineage (NCBI taxonomy): Eukaryota > Metazoa > Arthropoda > Malacostraca > Decapoda > Cambaridae > Procambarus > Procambarus virginalis. Next base: position 3,067,453 of record WNGS01163731.1, read on the forward strand.
AGTAAAAACAACTACAGTAATACTAAAGTACAAGGTGAACTTAGCAAAACTCTTTATATACACCAAAATAAGAAAATCTCAGGTCCCAAATGTTTTAAACTGAACAATGTTTTCACCGAATGGAGGGACAAATGATTTAAGTTCATATGTAACTATTTTGAAAATAGGACAAATATCTGAGAAAAATAATGAAATTTATATAAAAAAAAAATTATCAATAAGCCATTGGATACCTCAGTAAACACTACACATGACTTCACAGAACTGCACACCGAGATGCACTCCACGGTTGTAAACTGTCCATACACACCCCTTACACTCGTGTCATGCAGGTGGTCAATTCAACCACACATTTTACTTTCATATTTTATGATATAATATGCTCTCCATCTCATGGTTCACCTTATGGTTTTCCATAGTCAGGGATAGGTTTCTAGAGGTCCCTCTAGACCCATTACTGATGACTTTTCCCACAATGCGCTGAGGACGTAGATTGCTGTGCTACAACACCCATATGTAAATATCTTACTAAAGTAAGAACATATTAATAGTGGCACTATAAAATATATTTATACCTATATATACAATATACTCTGCAATCAAGTACAGTACTGTATTCTGTATAAATAAACTATTATACATGTAATTATATACAGTACAATTATACGTGTAATTATATACAGTACTATTATACTTGAGCAGTCCCATGGCAAAGTGGAACACGCTTGCCTGGCATTTCACAAGCGCTTTTTCCTGGGTTCATATCCTGGCCTGAGGGGATTGACTATTCGCCAATCCAGTCCATTCCAGTCTCTGTGGTGTAGTGGTAAGACACTCGCCTGGCGTTCCGAGAGCGCTATGTCATGGGTTCGTATCCTGGCCGGGAGGATTTGCTGGGCGCAATTCCTTAACTGTAGCCTCTGTTTAACGCAACAGTAAAATGTGTACTTGGATGAAAAAACGATTCTTCGCGGCGGGGATCGTATTCCAGGGACCTGCCCGAAACGCTACGCGTACTAGTGGCTGTACAAGAATGTAACAACTCTTGTATATATCTCCCTATCTCAGGAACGGCGAAGAAGGTTAGGTAGCGAAATAGGAAAAATTGAACTCAAGCTACAAGAATCATACAAAACGCAGGAGAGGGAAAGAGAGCAAAAGGCCATCAGTGAAATAGAGAGAAACCCGAAATATTTTTTCTCCTATGCAAAATCAAGATCAAAAACCACATCTAGTATCGGGCCCCTGCGAAAGGAAGATGGAACTTTCACCGATGACAACAAAGAAATGAGCGAGCTACTGAGGAAGCAATACGACTCTGTCTTCAGCGAGCCATTAAACGCACTAAAGATCGATAACCCAAATGAATTTTTCATGGATATGATACCAACATCAAATCATATATCAGACGTCACCCTATCCCCACTGGATTTTGAAGAAGCCATAAACAGTATGCCTATGCACTCCGCACCAGGCCCGGATTCTTGGAACTCCATATTCATCAAGAACTGTAAAAAACCACTATCGCAGGCCCTTCACATTCTGTGGAGACAAAGCCTAGATACTGGCGTTATTCCTGATATACTAAAAACAGCAGAGATAGCACCACTTCATAAAGGAGGAAATAAGGCAGAGGCAAAAAATTACAGACCGATAGCACTAACATCGCACATCATAAAAATTTTTGAGAGAGTGCTAAGAAGTAAGATCACAAAATACATGGAATCACAGCATCTCCATAACCCCGGACAACATGGTTTCAGAACAGGGCGCTCTTGCCTGTCGCAGTTGCTGGACCACTATGATATGGCATTAGATGCTATGGAAGACAAACAAAACGCTGATGTAATTTACACAGATTTCGCAAAAGCTTTTGATAAATGTGACCATGGTGTTATTGCCCATAAAATGCGCTCAAAAGGAATTACCGGAAAAGTAGGCAGATGGATCTACAATTTCCTGACCAACAGAACCCAATGTGTAATAGTCAACAAAATAAAATCCAACCCGTCAACCGTTAAGAGCTCAGTCCCCCAGGGTACTGTGCTTGCTCCAGTACTTTTTCTCATCCTTATATCGGACATAGACAAGAACACAACCTATAGCACTGTATCATCCTTTGCAGATGACACTAGGATCTTCATGAGAGTAGGCAACATAGAGGACACGGCGAACCTCCAGTCAGATGTAGATCAGGTCTTTCTATGGGCTACAGAAAATAATATGGTGTTTAACGAAGACAAGTTCCAGCTCATGCGCTATGGAAAAAATGAAAATATAAAAACGGAAACCACGTACAAAACTCAGGCAAATCATAACATAGAACGAAAAGGCAATGTAAAGGATCTGGGTGTACTCATGTCGGAAGACCTTACCTTTAAAGAACACAATAAAGTAGCCGTCACAACTGCAAGAAAAATGACAGGTTGGATAACAAGAACTTTTCACACTAGAGATGCTATACCGATGATGACACTTTTCAAAACGCTTGTGCTCTCTAGAGTGGAGTACTGCTGCACAATGACAGCCCCTTTCACTGCTGGTGAAATTGCTGACCTGGAGAGCGTGCAGAGATCCTTTACTGCTAGAATCCACTCGGTAAAACATCTAAACTATTGGGACCGACTAAAGAGCCTAAATCTGTATTCCCTTGAGCGCAGGCGGGAGAGATACATAATAATTTACACGTGGAAAATATTAGAGGGGCTGGTCCCAAACCTGCACACAGAAATAACATCACATGAGACCAGAAGACATGGCAGGATGTGCAGAATACCCCCGTTGAAAAGCAGAGGTGCAACTGGTACTCTGAGAGAGAACTCTATCAACATCAGAGGCCCGAGACTGTTCAACACGCTTCCACTACACATAAGGGACATAACTGGCAAACCCCTCACAGTGTTCAAGAGAGAACTGGATAAGCACCTCCAAAGGATACCTGATCAACCAGGCTGTGACTCATACGTCAGGCTGCGAGCAGCCGCGTCCAACAGCCTGGTTGATCAGTCCAGCAACCAGGAGGCCTGGTCGATGACCGGGCTGCGGGGACGCTAAGCCCCGGAAGCACCTCAAGGTATCCTCAAGGTAAGGTATCTCAAAAAAAAAAAAATCCTTAACTGTTGCCTCTGTTCACCCAGCAGTGAATGAGTACCTGGTTGTTAAACGATTCGGTGGGTCGTATTCTGGGAAAAATTAGGATTATAAACTTGCCCGAAACGCTATGCATGCTAGTGGCTGTACAAGAATGCAAGAACTCTTATATTTATAAATGAAATATATTTTGGTGACTTAAGAGGACAACCTACCCTCATCCTGAACCATTGCTTCATATGAAAAAAATATTTAGTTTTCTTATCAGGACCAAGAGCTTCCTCTAATCTCTTCCTAGCGCCATTCAGATGATCTGAGGAGGAGAGAGACATGCTGCTTCAAGGTGCTGGAGGCGCTGAGGAGATTGTTATGATGGCAGGAGAGGCTCGCTTCTCGACCAGGTGTTAACTTCACGTTTTCTGTAAATTACAGTTGGGGAAACTTAGTTGTTGTTGTATGCTCAAGGACAGTAACCCTATTGAACTTGTAGTGAATGTCGGTACTGAGCATTAATACATACATTTCGGAAAATAATATATTATACAAGATACAATAAGTTGGTTCATGAGATAGGGTAATGTTGACTGCGTAGAGAAGCTCTTTCTCCTAGTGAAATTCGGAAAATGTTTACTCATGTCCTTTATGTTCCTAGTTTTTTTTAAAGCAGTCCGCATGGCGCAGTGGTAACACACTCGCCCTGAACTTCGCCAGTGATTTGGCCTAGGTTCGTATCCTGGCTGGGGAGGATTGAATGGGCGCCAATCCTTAACTGTAGCCTCTGTTCACCCAGCAGTGAGTGGGTACCTACTCTGGCAAGCTGTATTATAGGGAAAATTGAGATTAAGGACCTGCCCGAAACGCAGGTAGATTATAGTGTCAGTCATTATAACAGGGGAGTGGGCATAGTATCAGTCATTATAACAGAAGAGTGGGTAAAGACACAGTAAGGTCACAGATAAAAGAAAAATCCGGGTTCAGTTTTCTTTCTCTGGGTAGAAGCGTTTTCACAACGGTTTTCGTTCACCTGGTGTCTCTGTTTACCTAGCAGTAAATAGGTTTCCCGATGTCAGGAAAATGTGTTGAGGGCTGCATCCCAAGGAAAGTCAGCTGTTGGTGTACACACTATAGGCTTCCTGCCCCTGACAACTGGGGATCAGACACGGAACCTCCCTTATACACACACACCTTTGACAGCTTCAGATTAGATTACCGTGTGTCTCATGACAACAGTAATATGCTACGACTAACAGTTTTCTGGGTCTCACATCTTCACCATAGTGATATGGCTCATTAAGTGTCAGTACGCGGGCCGCTTGCTAAGTGACGGATATATTGGTGGTGTTAAGGGCGACTTGGCAGCCTCTCAAGGTCACCCGCTGAAGAGGACGTCCACTTGCACAGTCGCAACAGTGCGCGTGTTGGCGTGACGTGCCTTGCTGTGCGTCCGTGTGCATACGTGCCCGCGAGCGTGTGCACCACATACAACCCATCTTCCCAGCGTCACCGTATTCTCAAGGTTACCTATAGGCTGTTTGGGACGTATGGGGGGAGGGGTGTCACGGATGGATGGGGGGAGGAGTGTCAGGGACTGGTGAGACCTCTTTGAGAGTTGTGGGGATTTCGCACGCATTAACGCACCAAGCCATCCATGTGTACATACGCACATATCCTGAAATACACGAGGATAGCTTGCACACACTGACTATCCGCCTCGCAACAGAGACGTTTACACCGTAGCGGTGTAAACGCGGTATTCATATCTCGCGGTATTCATTATCTATACAACTTTCCTTTATCGTTTTCTTTTTCACCTGTAATAAAACACATATATAAAGTCTTAGAGTAAGATGGGAGCGTTGCTTGGAGAGATGAGGTATTGTGCCCGTGGTGGGGGGTGGGGGGTAACAAGGGAAAACCAACTACTGACCTCCAGGATGCAATCCAAAACCGTTGCCTACCCCCCCCCCCGGGTACCTATTTTACTGCTAGGTAAACAGAGGCATCAGGTGAAAGAAAACGTGATAGCCCATTTCTGTCCTGCCCGGGGATTGAACCCGGATCCATGGATTGTGAGCCGGGGACGCAGCCAACACGTGTATAAGGTAAACTCATCGCCTGTATATAAGGTAAAGCTGCCCCCACCTTCACCTTACGGGCTATTCATGCCCGTGCCACCTCTTGGGTGGCTTAATCTTTATCAATCACCACCTTCACCAGCTGATCACTAACAATTGACAGCTCTGTACGTATAGTCCATCCAGCTGTTATCAGCGTTCATAATCTCCCTGATTGACACGGCGTTTCCGGAAACTGTTTCACCTCCGTCATCCACTCAACAGTAGAGCCTCCACTTTGTGACCTTGGCTGTAACACGAGAGCGTCCACTTTGTGACCGTGGCAGTGACACGAGCAGCCCGTCCTCCAAACAAAGATCCAAAAGTGATTCCATGCACCCGCCAAACCCCCTGTTTATGAATGAAAAGCGGTTTACACACGACTCACAACTGCTGGCGTTCGAACATTTCCGGAACAAGTGCTTCACTGACGAATTTTGTTCGAACCACAACGCTGTAAATGCTTCACCCACGTACTACAAATACAAATAATCGCCAGCAGAACCTAAACACCTAACCTATGCCTATTTATACACAATATGCTAATATATTATAATATTAATTTATACTTTAGAAAATTCCCGTTTTGAATGAACAGCATGTTAAAATTTATGAATGCGTCTGTGGGGTTGACCGCTGACTGTAATGGACTTGAGTCGAGGATGGGTTGGACACGAGAACGTCCACTTTGTGACCGTGGCTGTCACAGGAAGAAGGAAGATTTGTGCCCAAGTAAATACATCAACGATGCGGTAAAACCAGCAAGTGCTGGTCGTCTTGGTAAACAAGTAATATAACGGTCAAGAATATGTTCCAGTTCATATTCCCAATGATCAACGCAGTCGGCTCATATCCGGTTGGTCCTTGGTTCGAATACCCAGGATGTGGATTTCTTCCTGGGGAAAATCCAGTTCGTCCTCCAAACAAAGACCCAAAAGTGATTCCATGCACCCGCCAAACCCCCTGTTTATGAATGAAAAACGCTTTACACACGAATCACAACTGATTTTGTTCGAACACTTCCAGAACAAGTGCTTCACTGACGAATTTTGATCGAACCACAACGCTATAAATGCTTCACCCACGTACTACAAACATTAACTTATATTTAAGAAATTGCTATTTTTAAATACGTAATACGTTAAAATTGATGCATATGTCACTGGGGTTGACCGCCGGTTGGACGAGCCTAGCCTGAGGCCAGCTTGCAACATAAGCTGTAGCCACTCTAGGCCATGTCTACAGTATAATAATGAACCATTTATACATGTTGCTAGGCTATGTCTACAGTATAATAAAGAACCATTTATACATGTTGCTAGGCTATGTCTACAGTATAATAAAGAACCATTTATACATGTTGCTAGGCTATGTCTACAGTATAATAAAGAACCATTTATACATGTTGTTAGGCTATGTCTACAGTATAATAAAGAACCATTTATACATGTTTAGTACCTGCACGCCTGAGGTGGTTCGTGTCAAGAGAACCACATGCAGCCTGAAGGGCTTTGTTCTTATAAAACCACATCGTGGAGGAGAGCGAGCCTGCTGAGCCCAGGGCTGAAGGCCCCGTGTAGTCGTCCATGGTGCAGCCAGCGCGCCGGGTGTAGCCTCGCATATTAGTGTACACTAACGCTGCAAATTCTACCACAAGTGTTATTTCCTGGAAGGTAGTGTTGGTGAGCTATTGTGTGTGTATACTGCTATTGTGTGTGTTCATAGAGGAACAGGTTATAGCCCTTTTTACTGTGAGGAAAGTTAGTGAATGTTGCAGTCGTGAATACTAGACAAGATCTGAATATTAATAAACCAATTAAAGGCCTCTGCGACATAAAGGTAATGTGCGTGAGTGTCGGTGTTCTAATTCGATAATGATGGCTGAATACAAGGTGAATTAAACAATATATAATATACAATGTGGCAACATCTTGCAACAATTCTCAAGCGAGTTTATAGTCAATTATATATCTGTCGTGAATAGCATCTATAATTTAAATAAAATCAAACTCATGTTAACTATTGACTTTTAAATAGTAAATTGGCATTTATAAGGTCACAGCCATATATATACTGTGCTCAGTGTGTGAGTGTGGCTTGTAGCAGTATATTATGTAAAACTATCCTCGCTGCAGGCAGTTTGTGAGGTGTGGGGCTGATGGAGGCTCTAAAGAGGGAACATGACGTCTTGAGATTAAAAGTTATAGCCTCGCTCCTGTGCCAGGTAAGTCCACTACGGGCTCACCATAGCCCGTGCTACTTGCCTCGCTCCTGTGCCAGGTAAGTCCATTACGGGCTCACCATAGCCCGTGCTACTTGCAACTTATTGTTTCCAGTAGCTGAATCTACAACAACGTCGTCTTGAGATTCTTACGGACTATTCATGCCGTGCCACCTCTTGGCTGGCTTAATCTTCATTAATCAATTATCTAAAGATTGCCGCTATAGTACGTATGCCCGCAATTGCTACAAAGGGGAAGGGCGGAGGTTATTTTTGCAAGGTCTTTCTCTTCTTCGGTTAGTAATTTTTATTATTATTATTTTCTACCACAGACGTGGCCACACATTTACAATGCTAACTAGCATATGTACATTTTCTCCTGTCCTCCATAGACAGGGTGAAAGATTTAACAGGTAATGTAATGTTCATAATGTAGGCTTAGTGCAGGAATTCAGAATCGATCGAGGCAGATAGTTTGTAATTGTGAAATGTTTTTACCGTGGCAATGAAGTTTAACAGTGCAAACCATGCCAGCAAGAGTTGCTACAGCAGCCTACATAATAAGTTATTGAGCACTCGACCTCGGGTCATTATGTAAATGTTGCATTACATAATTCATGTTGACACGGTGTAGGGTGGACGGGTTGAAAGTCTTTCCGCAAGTATATCGGCATACGAGGATATGCAAGCACAATTAACAAAATGCTCTGATACATCATATACATGCATACAGCAATAGTTACGTACACATAAGCATATACCAGCCGCGTTGACGGTGGGGGGGGGGGAGGCTCGCGCTGGACCACCACCCCCCACCATACTTTCTTGTTTAATTTATCAATGTCACCTCCTGCTTGCTTGCTCCTCGTGCAGTCCACACTTGTCTTGCTACTTTGTGTAGTTTACGGTCCAGTTCCCTGCGATCTCCTTAGATTAAGCGGTGTTTCCTTTCCTGATGCCCACGGATTTTGTTGATATCACTGACTCATTCCCAGCCTTCACTACTATGATGGTACACTCTAAATTCTCAGGAATTTCTGCCACATGTAAACTTTCGTCTTCATTCGTTACGCATTTACTTATCAATGACTTCATAGTTTTACTTTAAAGCGCGTTAAAAATAATTTTGCCATTCTGTGTTTCGCTCGACCTTCAAATACATTATGGTATTTCCTGTGGCACAATAGTCGCGCGGCTCTCAGCACAGATTCCCGGACAGAAGGTCTTGGGCACCTTTATTTCGCCTAAGTTTAACTTAATGCCTAAGCTTATTTAGCAGTAAATAATAGTTTGGAAATTATTGTGAGGTTGCATCCTTGGAATAGGTTAGGTTGACCTAGTGGGTCCTCGATAAACAAATGTATAGGCTCCTGTTAGTTTAGTTCATTTATTATGCACCCCATACCCTCTTGTGGGTAGTAGTGAAAAGGGTTACAGAGGCACATAATGGGGTCGGGGACTGAATCCCACAATTCATTTAGCTCCCGACAACAAGAATTGGCGGTCCCCATGGCTTAGTGATAAAGCACTCGCCAGGCGCTTTGGCCTGGCCCGGGGAGGATTGACTGGGTGCCAATCCTTAACCTCTGTTCTTAATCCCCCCCCCCCACACACACCAGGAAGCGCCCGTGACAGCTGACTAACTCCCAGGTACCTATTTACTGCTAGTAACAGGGACATAGGGTGAAAGAAACTCTGACCATTGTTTCGCGCCGGCACCCAGGATCGAACCCAAGACCACAGGATCACGTGCCCCAGCGTGCTGTCCGCTCGGCCGCCGGTTGCGTAATGCATTGCATAATAGTGG
>WNGS01163731.1:3077684-3090741 GCA_020271785.1 Procambarus virginalis
TAAATTATTCAGTTAAATGGAGATTTCTGTCAGGTGCAAAACAGAAATTGTTGTTCTTTTTCACAACAACTTGCTGTTGTGCACAGGACCTATTTCTTAGTTAAAATTTTATTCATAAAGAGTGTTGGTATTCCCACAACAGCCAATCACAGGAAGGTATTTCTGGACGCTCGGCCTCCTTATGGACTCAAACATCGCTCTAGCTCATGGCTCGCTGTTTCTCTTGTATATACAAACTATGACTTTTTTTCGATTACTGTTATAATTAATAATATGAGACATAAAGTTTTTACACAAAATGGCTAAATTCTCGCCATTAAATGGACTTTGTCTGGTATACATACAAACATACACCAATTTATTACCATTCATCCATTATTAATTTCAAATGTAATGTATACTGTCTAGTTTTTTCCTCTCGCCATTACTTGGTGCAATATTTGAAAGTTGTCTATTTATTTATCGATCTATCTATTATCTTGTATTTATATTTACAAGTTTCTGTGCTTGGAAGAAAACTCTGCATTGAATTGGGACTAATTTATTAAATAATATATTAGTATTAATTAATATTTACAATTATTATTAATTACAATTATTTATAGCTTAGTTACTTTCATGTAACTCGCAATCGTACATTCTTAACATTAATAGCCAAATTAGCACATCTTGCTTTTAAATTAGCCCAAAAGTAGCAAGTAGCGAAATTAAAAATTTGGGAGCGCGGGGCTCTCAAAAGTAGCCCAATTTGCTATTTGTAGCCCAATCTGGCAACACTGCTAGGTGCAAGTTTTGGAACCCACCACGCTAGAGGCAGGTTGCAGCATCACCGTCTACCTGTTCCCCCTCCATGTGCGGTTTATTCCCCTCCCCAAGCCACACCCCCACCCCCCTCCATCTCAACCCACACTTAACCCCCCCCCCCACCCCTCATGACACACAGGTCACTTAAGGTCGGGTTACCTTCACTCAGGTCAGCTTTCAACCATAGGAGCCGGATGGTGAAGTCTGAGACATACCCGCGCACTTAGTTATAACGATAATTCCTTTTGTCGGTGACAGGAAGCCTGAATTTTCCTGAACTTGGTTCCCAAGCTATAAATCACTATAAACTCTACGACCCTTTCAGGATTCGAACCCGGGCGGCTGGAGTCACCCCGGAGAGAGCGCTAAGCTAAGCATGACTAGGTAGCACTTACTGTACATACAAACATATGTCTCTTTGCACTGTCACTAAATTATAAATGAACGATATTAGCATAGTGATATATCATCCGAGCCTCAGTTCCAACACTTAAATCTATAAATTACTGGACGAGTGATGCTAACAAAAATGCACTCTTTTGGGGGAGGGTAATTTAATAGTTATTTAAATTTCATCTTATTTACGTATCTTCGAAATACCAAGCATCAGAATCCACTGAGAGCGTTATTTCACAGTAATGAAGGTTTAAGTGCCTCGTATATATTGTGTTGGCAGATAACATTATTTTCTCGTGGTAAGCCGAGGACAGGAAAACTAAGTTCAGTTGAATGCCGGAGCTGGTAACATTGTTGGGGATGTGGGAGGTAAGGTGTGGCCCGCGCTGGTAACATAAGGATGTGCGAGGGTGGGCGAGGTAAACGGGCTATTACGGGCTACCTTACGGGCTATTCATGCCCGTGCCACCTCTTGGGTGGCTTAATCTTTATCAATCTATCTGGGCGAGGTGTGGCCAGTGCTGGCTACAATGTGTATGTGGCAGGGAGGGTGAGGTGTGGTTGATGCTGACAACAGTGAGGAGGCAGTGGGGAGGGAAATTGAAATTGAAATAAGTTTATTGAGGTAAAATGCACACAAAAGGATGAGGTAGCTCAAGCTATTCTCACCCCGTTCAGTACATCGTGTTAATACATACACATCACAAACAATAAACATATTACCAAACATTCTGAGAGATAAACATATACATTTCCTAGGGGAGGGAAGGTGAGGTGTACTGGCATTAGGGACGAGGATGTCAGAGGCTGGAATCAGAAAATATATGTTACAATAACAATAATTTAAAATAAAACATACAATTGTTAACAATAATCATCTAACAACAGCCTTAATTGTTTACCTTATGATTGGCTAGCGTAATACAAATAAAGATTGTTACTAGTAAGTAGGCGGGCTGTTGGCTTTTCCAGTGAACACGTGAGCATGTGGCCGGTTTAAGGGCGGCCGGGTTAAGGGTAGCAGTGGCCGGTTAGGGTTAAAACTGGCGTGGATGGTGAAGGTTGACGGTGAGCACCTGTGGTTTACCTGTTTACTTGTTCTGTTACGAGAAGGTTTTTTTCTTCTCTCGCAGGCCGTCTGAGGTCGGATTTACCTGTCAATAAAGTTATTTGGGTAGACAGCCATCACAACCTGGATAGCAGAAAATTGATTTCAGGGGAATTTATTCGTGTCACTCATCCTGTGAGCAAACATATCCTCAAGAATAATGGGGTCTGACAGGCCGCCGGCTTCCCGTCCCAATCGAGACCACTAGAGATGGTGGCCCTTGGGTAAATATGTTCCCATGAAGATAGCAGGTCCTTATTTCATGATAAAATAGTTAACTTGTCGTTGACTATTTTATCTCTACCCTTGGCTGGGGAAACACCACCTTCCTGGTAGTGGAAATTCCACAAGACTATGGAATACAGCAAAGTAATACAAATACAAAAATACAAATAGTGGCATTTATAAATAAATAAATAAATAAATAAATATGTTTATTCAGGTAAGGTACATACATACAAGTGATTTTACATAAATTGATCGATTTATAGATAGAGCTAGTACATACAATGCCTAAAGCCACTATTACGCAATGCGTTTCGGGCAGGAATTTTATATTAGCGGATATATAATGGAAGGAAGCAGGAACATAAAAGAGGGGGAAACTTACCACAATAGGAGAGAGAGCGCTAATAATATAATGGAAGAAGAACGTCCCCTGAATTGCCTGTTCTTTCCGCATGAGCGACCACATGAAGTTTTTATTTACTCTCAGAATGTTGGGTAATATGTTTATTGTTTGTGATGTGTCAATATATGTATGAACACGATGTACTGAACGGGGTGAGAATAGCTTGAGCTACCTCATCCCTTTGTGTGTATTTTACCTCAATAAACTTATTTCAATTTCAATGAAGGCTTTGGTATACAGTTGGCTCCAGCTTAATCTTCACCAAAACATGATTGTAACTACATTTAATTTAAGAGTTTATTCCCAATGAAAACTTATCAAATTAAGCAGGTCAGTGTCTAAGGGCAGGGTTATTATAAGCTGATGTAGGATGAGAGCTCTTAGCTTGTAATTCCATTGAGAAACATCAATTATTTGAGAAGGTATTGTCATGGCGGCCGCCAGCCGTGGGAACGAAACCTAATGACACAATTAAATGAACAAATCCACAAGGGCCATGATGAGGATTCGAACCTGCGTCCGAGTTTTCATATAATTCTCCTATTTCGCTTTACTTTATTCATGAAATAAACTTTAATTATTTGTCTAAATATATTAATTAAAGACAAATCAAATACATAAAAATAACACCAAGAACCCGGAGAGATGATGCCTGCGTTGTTTATACTTTTTTGTCTTCAGTTTATACTAAACGTGACTAGTCAGTTTTGTACTCTGGTAGAATTACACTAACAAGCAGTGTGTGTATATTCACCTAGTTGTATTCACCTACTTGAGCTTGCGAGGGTTGAGCTCTGCTCTTTCGGCCCGCCTCTCAACTGTCAATCAATCAACTGTTACTAACTACTATTTTTTTCACACACACACACACATCCTCAGGAAGCAGCCTGTAAGCAGCCGTCTAACTCCCAGGTACCTATTTACTGCTAGGTGAACAGGGCATCAGGATGAAAGAAACTCTACCCATTTATTTCTGCCTCGGCCGGGAATGGAACCCAGGCCCTTCCCTGGAAACACAAACCGAAACTGTCTATTTTCCGCTTATTACAACTTTTAATAAAATTGTTACATCTTGGCTTAACGTGTTTATGACGTATTAGAACGTTGTTACAACTTGCTATATTGGTTGTTATAACTGGTTAGGAGGTGTTAAAACTTGCTCGAACGTTCTACGAACGTCATAGTTTCAGTGTATGTTTAGCGGGTTAGGACTATGACTCCTGAACGCTATCCGCTCGGGGGGAGGGGGGTCGAAGCCCCTCCCCCTTGTGTACTCACCTAATACACACCCTAGTGTCCGTGTGTGTTCTCACCTGATTGTGCTTGCGGGGGTTGAGCTTCAGCTCTCTGGTCCTGTGTGTTAAGTTTGCGTGTTGGCTAGAGGTGGGAACTGTAAGTCTCCCACAAGAGTGGCCCGACATGTGTGATAGTTGAAGGTGGTAACCCTCGCAGCTCTGCCCCCAGAGTCGCCTCAAGCGGACATCCCTCAACAAAATATAGCGATGCCTTGGGCCGCCCTTTAACAGTTATGATCAGAGCACCACCACATGTGTGCAGAGCTGGTGTGTGTGATTTGTCTTGGAGTAGTCTGTATGTGGGCTCTTTTGAGCGTATGTTGTTGTTGTCATAGATTCAGCTACTCGGAACAAGTTCCATATAGTACGGTCTATGGTGAGCCCGTAGTGGACTTACCTGGCACAGGAGCGGGGCTGTTTGTTTGAGCATAGTTTTTTCCCTTAAATAACCAATTGTTGCCACACACCCCCTCTCGCACAACATTTTGATTATTATTATTATTGAACAAATCCCCAGGAACCATCTGCTCGTTCATTTCCACAGATTCCAACCAAACAGCATATTTTGTAAATCATGACACTTGAGAAGGAATATTAACCCACAGTGGCCTACTCTAGAAAATCGGAAGAGGACCTGTAAAGCTTAAAATTTAAATTTAAAAATGAGTTTAGTCAGTGAGAGCGGATGTGGTTGCTAGGTGGTGGGTAGAGGGTATAGCAGGTGAAGATGAAGGCCGTGGTGTGGCGGGGGTGGTCGCCGCGGTCCCTCCCGGTGACCAGCATAACGTCTGTGTCAGCCAGCCACAGCCCAGGTACACCCTATACCACATCTCTATGTCTTATGCTCTTGGCTTAGAGCAGTCATTGATGGGTGTTTCGTACCTTAGACACTGAATATATCTCTGTCTCGAGTCATCATCTCTGTGTTTGGTCGTGGGTGTGTGGAGGTTGTGAGTGTAGTGGGTAGGCGAAGTGTAGTGGGAGGCGGGAGCTGGCATGCCAGCCTCTCAGGTGCGTCATCACACGCCAACCTTGTTCTTCTCCCTCCCTGGGGAGCCTGGGAGATCTCCCCACCACCCACCCTGGGAGGTCTGGGGGTGTTCTCCCCACCACCCACCCTGGGAGGTCTGGGGGTGTTCTCCCCACCACCCACCCTGGGAGGTCTGGGGGTGTTCTCCCCACCACCCACCCTGGGGAGCCTGGGAGTTCTCCCCACCACCCACCCTGGGGAGCCTGGGAGTTCTCCCCACCACCCACCCTGGGAGGTCTGGGGGTGTTCTCCCCACCACCCACCCTGGGAGGTCTGGGGGTGTTCTCCCCACCACCCACCCTGGGAGGTCTGGGGGTGTTCTCCCCACCACCCACCCTGGGAGGTCTGGGGGTGTTCTCTCCACCACCCACCCTGGGAGGTCTGGGGGTGTTCTCCCCACCACCCACCCTGGGAGGTCTGGGGGTGTTCTCCCCACCACCCACCCTGGGAGGTCTGGGGTGTTCTCCCCACCACCCACCCTGGGGAGCCTGGGTGTTCTCCCCACCACCCACCCTGGGAGGTCTGGAGTGTTCTCCCCACCACCCACCCTGGGAGGTCTGGGGGTGTTCTCCCCACCACCCACCCTGGGAGGTCTGGGGGTGTTCTCCCCACCACCCACCCTGGGAGGTCTGGGGGGTGTTCTCCCCACCACCCACCCTGGGAGGTCTGGGGGGTGTTCTCCCCACTACCCACCCTGGGAGGTCTGGGGGTGTTCTCCCCACCATCCACCCTGGGAGGTCTGGGGGGTGTTCTCCCCACCACCCACCCTGGGAGGTCTGGGGGGTGTTCTCCCCACCACCCACCCTGGGAGGTCTGGGGGGTGTTCTCCCCACCACCCACCCTGGGAGGTCTGGGGGTGTTCTCCCCACCACCCACCCTGGGAGGTCTGGGGGGTGTTCTCCCCACCACCCACCCTGGGAGGTCTGGGGGTGTTCTCCCCACCACCCACCCTGGGAGGTCTGGGGGTGTTCTCCCCACCACCCACCCTGGGAGGTCTGGGGGGTGTTCTCCCCACCACCCACCCTGGGAGGTCTGGGGGTGTTCTCCCCACCACCCACCTGGGGAACACCTCTTACCTCCGAGTCATCTACTGGAAGAACTAGCGACATCTTGAGCTTCTCTCATTGTCTTAAGCTTCTGGCACCATCGACTGTTACAGCAACCGGTTAGTTAGTTTAGTTCATTTATTATGCACCTCATACCCATCCCGTGGGCGGTAGTGGAAAGGGTTACAGAGGCACATAATGGGCTCAGGGACTGAACCCCACAATTCATTTAGCTAAGCAAGTTACAATCTTGATGAGCTAGTTACAAAATTCAATATAAGTCAGCAACCGGGAATACTTAAATATCAGCGGCCCTGGGTTTCTTGATTATAAAGGCCGGTGCGTTTGATTCATCAGGATTCATCTTCATCTCAGCTATGCGGCTCCTCGAATGTAGATAGCATACATATTTGGACATACATGCACACACCTTGGATGAAATCAAA
Source organism: Procambarus virginalis (assembly GCA_020271785.1). Taxonomy (NCBI): domain Eukaryota; kingdom Metazoa; phylum Arthropoda; class Malacostraca; order Decapoda; family Cambaridae; genus Procambarus; species Procambarus virginalis. The sequence goes on from WNGS01163731.1 coordinate 3,084,441, forward strand.
GGAACACTTAAAAATAAACCACATATATAATGTAGGTACTAAGGTATTAGCGTAATTGAGCCGAAGGGGGACTGAAGATACCTACCACATGGCATCCAAATCTCCATTAACGTGTCCAAGCTGCGGCCGACACCAGAAAAACATTCAATATCTGTGTAACTAAACGCCACAATTTCCTTCATATAAATTAATATTATGTATATTATAATTTCGTGTATTTAGGGGTAGGATGGGTGTTTTGGGAGAGAGAGAGAGAGAGAGAGAGAGAGAGAGAGAGAGAGAGAGAGAGAGAGAGAGAGAGAGAGAAGAGAGAGAGAGAGAGAGAGAGAGAGAGAGAGAGAGAGAGAGAGAGAGTGTAATCTGTTGCGAGTCGCGTGTAAAGTGTTCTTTATTCATAAACATTTCAAATGGGCGTTAATCATTTAGCTTGGTTATGCTAATGGGCTATTAGCACAGGGGAAGGTGTTGTGAGGCACAGGTAAATCACAGGTGAATTAGTACAGGTGAAGTAAAACGGAGGACACCTCAGAGTAGTCTAAACTGAAGTGGAATGTTCATTATAAAATGTTCATTATAAAACTATACGAAAATCTAATATATTACAAATAAATTAAAATATAATATCAATACTGAAATTCTATTTACAAAAATGTACTCACCAGACATAACACAGGAACCATACACCTTGTACAGACAGATGAATTAAGAGAACAACATCAACACAAGAGATTGTAAACAAGATATTAAAAGTAGCAAGTCATGAGCGCTCGGAACAATGGTTGTAAATTTGAGACATTTGGGTTTCGTTCTCGTAGTCGGGAAGAGGGCGTCTGTTAGCCTTAACGAGGTCACGATTGATGATTATCTTGATTCTTGAGGTTATCTTGAGTTGATTTCGGGGCTTACTAGTGTCCCCGCGGCCCGGTCCTCGACCAGGCCTCCACCCCCAGGAAGCAGCCCGTGACAGCTGACTAACTCCCAGGTACCTATTTACTGCTAGGTAACAGGGGCATAGGGTGAAAGAAACTCTGCCCATCGTTTCTTGCCGGCGCCCGGGATCGAATCCGGGACCACAGGATCACATGTCCAGCGTGCTGTCCGCTCGGCCCCTGATGATGATGATATAGATTAAGCCTCCCAAGAAGTGGCATGGGCATGAATAGCCCGTAAGAAGCCACGAGGGTGAAGCCTACTACAGTAGCCTACTCGCCCTTCAGGGCAATATTAAAATAAAAAAAATCCCCGGGTGCCTATTTACGGCATGTAATGTCGAAGAAATGACTATTACTAAACTAAAACAGAAAAGAAAAATGAAATCAGCGCTGAATTACCTGCAGGAAAAGGGCAAATGTGGCAACAATAATAGGGACACGCCGAAAACAGAAACTTGGGTTGGTTTCTGGGGTGGTAGCAGCTGGGGGGGGGGGCTTCAGGCACGGCCCCTAGAGGGCACCGTCGGCGACCCTTAACTAACCACAATATCACGACACCGGTAATTATTATATTCCACAGTAGTCGGGGAAATTATTCCAGCTTTGGGAATAACCTAATTCTGTTTCCGGTTTAATTGTTCCTTTGGGGGACGTATACGGTCTGAGATTTGTTTTGTGGATACTTGTTTTCCACACGTAGTTTGCTCGCTGGATGTGAGTGATAGCTGGACATGTTTGAATGCTGGACGTGCTTGATTACCGCTTCGTGCAGAACCTAAAATGTTCGTTGATTTAATTGATGTATAGCAGTTTTTCTTAGAATAGTTTACCTAGCTGGTGAGTATGTGTTCATGTGATGAGTATGTGTTCAAGTGGTGAGTATGTTTTCACGTGGTGAGTATATCTTCACGCAGGAAGCGGCTATGGCTGCAACTATTCCGCGTTCAGGGCTTCATCAGGTACGTCCACAGCTGTCCTGCTTAAAAAGAAACACCAGCGCAATGAATGGATCACTTGGTGAATAAGTTAAACCAGTTAGAGCAACTTCCACCCCCCCCCCCCCCTGTGTCACCAGCTGAAGCATGTCAATAAAACTCAATGAGTGGTTGAGATCAATGACTGTGACTATCTGTTAGCGTCTGTTAGCCTTAACGAGGTCACGATTGATGATTATCTTGATTCTTGAGGTTATCTTGAGTTGATTTCGGGGCTTACTAGTGTCCCCGCGGCCCGGTCCTCGACCAGGTCTCCACCCCCAGGAAGCAGCCCGTGACAGCTGACTAACACCCAGGTACCTATTTTACTGCTAGGTAACAGGGGCATAGGGTGAAAGAAACTCTGCCCAATGTTTCTCGCCGGCGCCTGGGATCGAACCCAGGACCACAGGATCATAAGTCCAGCGTGCTGTCCGCTTGGCCGACCGGCTCCTGGAGTAACTTTACCCCTGGAGGAAATGTAAAAATATATATATATGGGTGAAAATATTTTTGAATTAAGAAGAAATGCAAGTGCAAACTCGACCGCAATTTATAATAAAAAAAAGAAGACAAAAATTTAAAAATAGTTTTGGAGAATGGGAGATGTAACGGTAAACTCAAGACGTGACTGGCCGCTTCGACCACTTTCTTCTTTGTCTCCCAACTGAAGACGTGTGGGTAGAAGACTGCTGAGTACGTGGCTCTTGTCGGACAGTTAAGACTTAACTCTAGGTCACCAGACTAATACTAGGTTGCCCGAAACGCTTTGCGTAATAGTGGCTTTAGGCATTGTATGTACTAGCTCTATCTATAAATCCATAAATCTTTGTAAAATCTCTTGTATGTATGTACATTACCTAAATAAACATTTATTTTATTTTTTATTTTATTTAATTGTACTCAAAAACGTTTCAATTGAGGAAACCTCAGCAATGTTTGTTTTAGCCCGGCCTGAAATGCTTTGCATTTAAATGTTTCGTGCTAAAATCATTATTAAACTTAACTCAGAATATATACAATTACATACTACTGGCTTTTTAGATAATAATCGTAAAATTTCATGACATACTTACTCAGGATTTAAGATCTACGTCACAATGTAACTGCGTGTAAACACATCGTGACAATGGGTGCGTTTTTTGTTGTGTCCAAAGATCACACCAAAGGACTTTATGTCGTAAGTTCGCATTAGGGGAGAAGATCTCGTTCTCACACCACTAGAGGAGCCTCTCGTCAAAGCTTACAACACAGCAGTCTGCCGCGTTGTGCACTTGTATCATATAAGGAGCTGGATGCAGCCAATGCTTAGAAATTCCGCAGTGTTCAGATGCATCCCTTCAAGGCTAGCCGGTCGAGCCTTCACTACACCTGATTTTCCTTGCACGTGGACTCGCCGACTCCCATGGTGAAGCGTTCTTAGTGGGTGATCATGCGAGACACCCAATGACACCTGCATGAAACCCTCTGATACCTGCAAACACCCACTGACACTTGCACTGGGTGATCCACTGATACTTAACAAGTGCAAGATTTCGTGGTGAACTCGATACAGAATGGTTTAACATATACCTGGAACTGCATATGACGAAGCAAAAGATGATGGAAACAAGGAAATACCAGAGATTTCGATAGAGCAGGAGGCGCGGCGCCTATCCATAAACAAAAACCAGTACCAAGTGACGAGACCAGATGGAGTGTCAAACCTGAACAGCAGAGTTGGTGTGCAATAAGCAGAACTCGCCGTCATCTCAGAGAGAAAAATGAAAGATTGCATCCTTGAGATACAACTCGCGGGCCAACTGTTGACTTAAAAGATCCACACACAGGTCAAAACATTGTTTGGAGCAAGCAAGGCCATGAGGACCTGTCACCTTTCCTCCTAGCTCACCCTTTGAAATTCTGAATGTATAAATCATTTCTCTATGGTCAACGAGAAAAAAAACGATTATTACCTTCAAATGTGATTCTTATTTAGTATGTACAATAATGTAATATATTTCGTTAAAGAATTAAAAGTATGGAGAGAAACTTGTCATTGTATTTTTTCTCAAATATCTTCCCTCACAAAGTTTGGTTGTATTAACTAAGTATTTACTTTAATCTTTAACTTCCCTAGATAACAGACAATACTTATAGGCTGAGAGCAAGAACAATCCTGGAAGTCGATAGGTTTGTAGCTTTAATATAAACAATTCTAAACATTATGAAAGTTAAATTATAACACAATAAGCATAACGAGGCTAGGAGGCGGGAAATCAAGCCCTAGACCTTACCTCCCGGTAGTCACTGTTAGGTGGTTGGTGTTAGTCAAGTACCATGGGCGTGTTATATCCTAATGCAGATAAGGAGTCACAATAACGTGGCTAAAAATGTTGACCAAACCACACACTAGAAAGTGAAGAGACGACGAAGTTCTCTAAATGTTTTTTCCGACGTTTCCAAACATATCCTAATGTTTGGGTGGTGCAAAAGATCAGTCTCCGGGTGCCAGGGGAGGGGTTGCATGGATGGTGTGGGCTTGGCTCTGCCCTCTAACCATTGTCTCCTGACCTTCAAGACACCAAGTGACTTGACAAACTTTTTCCGTGTGCTGTTTTTGGCCTCGCAAATACTTAAAAGTTTCGTGACATCTCTCATTTTCCAAGGTCAGAAATTGCTCAAAATAAAGGTTATTTTGCATAGAATGGCGTTATCAGCTTTCACAACGGCTTCCACGTCAAGCTTTGCGTCTAGCCTTGCGTGAAACCTCGCTTCAAATTTCATATAACAAGCCTCGCGTAAAGCCTTGCGTCAAAGCCTTGCGTCAAGCCTTGTATTAAGCTCCGAGTCAAGATTATATCAAGGTTCACAGTTTGGGCATTTTCTTCAGGAATGTCTAGAAATATTTACATTAACCGGTAGTCAAGTCGGGTTCGTTCTCGACCCACAATCGAGAATTCCGGGTTCGATTCCCGGGCGGGACAAAAATGGTTGGGCACATTTCCTTTCACCTAATGCAGCTGTTCACCTAGCAGTGAGTAGGTACTCAGGAGCTAGTCAGCTTGTTGAAGGATTGCATACTTGGCAGGGTCTAAGATCGCACATATTGTAGGCAATGCTTAATATTAAGAGATTTAAATTAAAAAGTTAGTTTTTTCAAGCGGCTTTGGATAAGATGAGCTTATCTTAAATTTAGTGGAGACGTCAATAGCCTGGAAAGTCATTACAATTCTGGTCACATCTGATGTAGGCGAAGATGAAACAATGTTCATAATAAACTGTGGAATATGAAAACGTGCGGAAAGTTTATTTGCATAAGCGAAGTACGGAAGGTACACGCGAGTCAAGCCAGATTTTCTTCCACTATGTAATGTAGTATTGCCTTGTAAAATTTATGTGTATATGATTTATATTGTATTTTATTAAATAACGATAAAAAAAAACTATTATTGCCCATCACAAATTGAGATATCTCACTAGAAATATAGAAAACTTAACTTTTTTTAACAAATGTTATCTGCTAATGAACAAGATTAACAGAAACGGTAGACATCTTGTGGGATGCTAAGAAAAAACAATAAATAAAAAGTCGAACATCGCGTTTACATAATATGAAAGACACGTTCATCTTTATCAACTCTTTCATAATAGTACAGAATCCGTGTACAATACAACACAAAGCATCCATAATTTGACCTAAAAACCAATTATCCGCTGTTTATGGCTCTCGACACTTGAGAACGTAACTGGAGTAGATTACCGCTCATATATTTAGGCTGCCATCACAACACTCAATTATTGTCAAAGATCACATATTATCTCAGAGCATCTCGGGTGATTCCTTCCTGGAAAGCTTACGAGAGGGAAGTACTTTTCTCCATGTTGCATATTATCTGAGAGCGCCACTTGTGATTCCTTCCTGAAAGGCTTTATTATTATTATTATTATTATTATTATTATTATTATTATTATTATTATTATTATTATTATTATTATTATTATTATTATTATTTTCTACCACAGACGTGGCCACACATTTACAATGCTAACCAGCATATATACATTTTCTTCTGTCCTCCATGGACAGGGTGAGAGATTTGTCAAACATTCAGAGATTGAACAACCACAGAAGGTGATCGTAGTGCTTTTTAATTAAAATGTTAGGCTAAGTTACATACGTAAATACATAGACACACAGATTTATGAATGCATTAATGGAAGCTCCTCTCTCACGCGCTGGAGGCTATACCTTGTTAATTTGGGTTCTCATTCATCTTGAAAGGAATTGGTAAAACCTATCAACCTCAGGAGGGTTCTTAAGACATCACAATAGCTTAATGACCATCCAGCAAGTATACTTCAAAGAGTGATTGATTGATAGAGATTTTACGGGCTATTAATGCCACCTCTGGG
>WNGS01163731.1:3110624-3132295 GCA_020271785.1 Procambarus virginalis
ATGTGAGAAACTCTCCTCCCAGGAACCTGTCATCAAGAACAGCTGACCAACAACGTTTATGAAGCACAGCAACTCGCAGAACCAGTACTTGAAGACGTAACCATTGTGCATCTGCAACCATTGTGGTTACAGAATTTAGTAACAACAGACTTTGGTGATTGAAATAAATAACTAAATTCAACTTTACATACATTACAAAAAAAATAAGCTCACTCATTTAGCGGCCTTTGCATGTTTACCAAACGGTTACCATCCACCAAACTGTTAATGAGGTAAGTTTTTTTTCAAGTCAACAAATACCAATGCATGCAAAAAAATAATCTATTCATACCCGAATGTGTTAACAATGTAGTCAATGACAACTTTCTTGCGTGAACTGACTTCATCCTCTTTGTGTAGTCCTGGGTTTAGCCCCTGGGATATAGTAGTCATCAACCCACCTTCACAGGTGTTCCAAACAAACTTGGGAATATAGCATAACGCAGCCTGTGGAAAAGACAAAATTAATCAAAATTAAAAATACAATAAACCAATATAAACTGAACAGTTACATTGATTGCATAAAAACTATCTAGAGATGTCATCTTTAGTTGGCTCATTGGGAAATTAAATGTCAAATATCAGAAGGCGTAGAAAATAAAAGGTGGTGGGTTTCTTTTTTTGGGTGTCTCAACATTATCAATGAATACCCATAAAGAGTAATACTTAGTTTCAGCTCTAGCATATGGGTAAAAACAAAAAACCCAGAGCCACATTAAAAATGCAATCAAAACAATATGATAGCTGAAAACTATGTAGAAGACCTGAGAGTTTTGTTATGCAAGCCTTAATTTTAATGCACACGTTATAGATGAAGACAAATTTGTTAGAAAAAACTGTCAAACAGGAAATTCCAATGATAAAACTGTTTACTTGTACTACATGTATCTTGAGTGGATATTGCTGCACATTACTGCTCCATTCGAAGTAGAAGTGACTGACCGAGGTCAAGTGCAAAGAATGTTTATTGCTAAAATCCATTCAAAATACCTAAATTATTAGAACACTCAAATCCCTCAAATTTTATTCCCTTCGTGCACAGGCATGGGATATATAATTACTTCTGAAAAATAATATTTACTAGTTCTAAATCCCTGAGGCTTCAACACACTAAATATTAGGGACATAACAGACAAGTATGTGTATTATTGACAGCATACAGTAGTTGGGTGGGGACACTGTTGCATGTAGTGTCAAAGAGCTCTGCTCTGGCACTTCTATTTACATATTAACTATTAAGCATAGGACTCATTAGTAGCATTAGGAAATCTAGTAGTAAATTATGCACCCAATATCCATCGTGTGAGCATTGATAAGATTACAAGAGGCATATTGCTACTGGACCACTTTAATAGCCTACTCAAAATGGATGAGAGATTAGCAGATTCATTTAATGCTGAAAAATATAGGGGGGGTCTAAGCCTAGGAAATGGAAGCTACCAGACATCAGCTGACCAGTACAGTATTGAAATTGCCAAATCTGAAAGCAAAATTCTTTTAGGGCTAACCAAATTGTTTATGGGAAGAGCAGGCCAGCTACTGTATCTGGTGGATTTATCTCTCCTTAGAATTCATAACAAGCAATGTTAGTAATAAGAACACTATTCTTCTACTTTATCTTGACCTTGCTGGATCAAATTTAGATATGCAGCTCAGGTTTGGGGACTTGTGGAAAAGACATTTTCTAGAAAGTGCAGAAAATGATGAAGTTGACATTTTACATATGAACCTCCTTAATGAAAAGATTAACAAGGTTATCAAACTTAAAGTTTTTTCAAGGGGTTTTGTAGGGGGAGAAACCTTGTGATTTTGTACAGTACTTTAATATACAATATATATTAAGGTTGCTGGTGGACATGCTGGTGATGCATGCCAAGTACAGTACAGTAATTTATAGTCTCATGAAAACACAAGATTAGGGGTTTGATGTAAATAAAGGGTTAACAAGGTAGATCTAAAATGTGCTAAATATTTTTTTATAACAAAAAATTATACAAATGGAGTATCTTCCAATTAAAAACCTGGGTAAATACTGGTTTGGAAACAAGGCTGCAGATTTACAGAACATATTACCAGGTAACAAAGAAACATGGGGGCTGCTGTATTGTTTCGGGAAAAAGACTTAACAAATATAGGAGTGGGTGTGGTTGGATGTACTGTAGCAAGGAGCTACCTAGACTGGGAAAACTGGCCTTTTGTTTCTTCTATAGTATTGATATGCAACAAACTACTTCATGGTATTCTGCAGTGTAATTTCAATAGCTGGAATGTAATTCATCAGCATATGATGAAAACAGAACAAAATTTGATAACACTGAGCTCGATGGACCACTAAACATATGGCACCTCAAGCCGAGTTGAGCTAACATGAAAACGCATTCTCCTGGTATTACAATATTGTATAATCCAGTAAAAATATCAATGCTTAATTACTATGGAGACAAAATTTTCATCTCATGCATTCAGTACTAGATCATGGGGAAAAAAAAAACTTACTTGGAAAAAAGGAAAAAGACAACCCATGATAGTAGTTGTGGAACGCCACTTTGCCTCTATTTCTTCTTCATATCCTTTTGGAGACCCGACCCTGGCTCTGCTACTTGGGATCCCCTCTCTCTGCAGAGGAAAAATTTAAAAATTATGCTTTAAGTCTTAAAAAGAATCAAAATACTTAGCGTACCTACCCTCCAGCTGATGGCAGTACTGTATAGTGCTGCTTTTATGTACTCCAAGTAAATTAAGAAAAAAATGACTAACCCCTTCACACAAATGCACACAAAGCCACTTTATAAAAAACATAAAATTTGTAAATCATGCCATTTGAGTTTTTTAACCAAATTAGATATTGCTTAGCAATTTGTGCTAATAACCTAGAATCACAGATTTTCAATGCCAACTCTTCTAAAATAGGAGAATTCTACATGCCACATCTCTACAAAATGTCCTAATTAACTCATCCCTTACTGTATACAGTACCTATACTGAACAATTTGGAGGATGTTGATCCAGACAACTTCAAAAAATCACATGTACCACAAACATGGAGCAATGGTTTCCAGGTCATGCCACAATACTCCAACAAATGGCTACTCAAGTTTAATTGAAGCAAGTGTAAGGTGATGAAGATAGGTCTAGGGAACCAGCCAAACAAGGTACGAGTTGGGATATGAAATCATTAAAGAATCAAGAGAGGTGGAACCAAAGAGCCGAAGTTCAACCCCCATAATCACAACTAGGTTTTTTAGAACAAAGTATACAATGTAGGACTGAAAACATAATACAGTGTGCTTTTTCACCCACAGGGTTATAAACCCATGGAACTGCTTATCTGCCAAAGCCATAAATGCCAAACCTGTTGAAATTTAAAACCCAGCTTTAAAAAAATAATTAGAACAAATGAGGAACCTTTGACAAATTGCTGGCTTCCTGTCCTCGTCGAGGCCATTAGTGTGTTAGTGGCCCTCGAGTAAATTCAGGTAAATTTTACATTGTGGTTTCACTCCATTTACCTTTATCATTTTAGTCAATACTAATAACAATTTGAGCGTTCCTATTTCCAGCCACAATATTTATATTGCAGTTGATAAACCTGCCCCTATAACACACCGTCTATGAGGCAAGCTTTGAAAGTCTACAATGATTTAACATGTATTACAAAATTTAGCAGAATCTTACTTCCCTTCATATACAGTATGAAATATGAATTCACTTGGTTAACTACAATACCAAATGAGAACCTATTGTTGGACATCACCGATTCTCATTGGAAAAAACTAGTCTATTTTTATCGACAAATCAAGGGGGACAAGTACATTAAATTTGTATATTACAATGGGGGAAATTAACTAAACAACTAAAATATACAAGATTAATTTTAAATGATAATTAAAAGTCAAAAACTTAATAAATTAAATCATCCTACCACTAAATTCTCTACCATAATTAACAGTCAAAATCACGTAATTCACTAATCTATTATCTTAAACACTATTGCCATATATTATCTGCCTAGAGGCTAAGCAAAGACTTTGTATCATCATCTTGGGGAAGGCCAATCACAGCCTTCTAAATTAAACCAATTCTCAAATGCTGACCTATGAAAAGACATGGTAGAGGGGATCTGGTTGCTCTAATTACTGTACCCTTTTAATGACTTTTCGAGCATAGGTACTTTGTGTTTTACTCCGGCCAGTGTTCTTCTAGAAGAACTTTACAAAAAAGACCAATAAATAGCAGAAGCTATTACAACATGGGGGCCAGTAGGCCTAATGCACTACTGTATTCCTTTTGTAATATTAATTGGCTATCAAGCGCATCACAAATGCCTGAGCTGCCACAAGATCGCACATTTTCTATAAAATTCCCCACTCTGTAGAAGGGCTGATGAATAGTACAGCATTTACATGTTTGTTTACTTCTTGTGTCTGGAGTCGCTAGCCTACAATACCAGCCGAGTATGATGAACATGCCTCTTTCCCCTTATTTGGGCCTATGAAATATTAGCAAAGTGGATACAAATTTTATGGGAATATGGTAGGAACACAATTCCTAATCTAACTTGCTCAGAAAAGGATGGGGTGCTGAAAAGAACATTAAAAGTGGATCAACTCATGCAACTGCAAAGACTAACACATTAGTTGCAATTATTTCACTGCAACCTCAAAGTAGAATTGACAATGTTCATATAAAATATGCTAGGCTAACTATTCTAGAACTTTACTACATTTAAAATTTATGGACACTAGTATAAACCCATTTTACAGAGTACCCCATAAAATGTGACCGTGCCTAAAAGCAATGCTCATACCATGGATATATTGCAACTTTCCACTACCTGGACATGCACAAATTTGTCTGATTCGGTTTACATTGAAACTTAACATGGAACTGGTACTGTTAATTACAGCCAAAATAGCCCGAGACATTCAACATTTGGAAAAGGCAAGAAATTTAGACAAATGTCTATCCAACAACAATTGGGAATCTAGATCCTAAGATTAAAAGGGAAACTGCACAAGACCTATTGCCCCATATGAGGCAGCTATTTTATTACAATCCAAACTTTCATATACCAGTATACCTAAACTTCACTTAAAACAATAGTGATCCCATGTTTACTTATTGCCCAGTAATTTGTTACGGGTCCAAAGCCCTATTTCGGTATTTACTTGGATCTTCCTAAATCTACACAAATACAAATTTGTATCCATTGAAGTTATTGTGTAGGTATTTAGCACCCTATTAATATCCACCTTATTTTACCCTTCATACATCTGTATACTGTACTTCTAATGCATCCCCCCCCCTTGCATTTACCTTATTCATACCCGAGGTTTCCAGTTCCTTCTGTGTAAATACTGAATGCATGTTTATTTTCTTGTATGGTGACCAAAACCAAACTGTATAATTTAAATGGGATCTAACAAGTTCAAGATAAAGTTAAATACAGTACTATAATATATATTACTATGCAATATATATATGAGACACTATTCCCAACCCAATATCCTATTAGACAGACTTTGAACATTAATACATTGACTCTTAGCTGGACCTATTCTCTAACAATTATGAAACCTATATACCTGTAACAACTGGGCAAAGACACCAATAAATACATACAAGTTATGTGGATAAAGCATGAAATACCTTAATACATTTTAAACACAAGATATACAACATTAAAATATGAAACAATTTTACTTTTTTCAACAATGTAAGCCAATTGAATAAATTACACTAACAGCTTTGTAAGGCAACTTAGTGGAACAAGGATTACCAGTTCTCTTATAAAAAAAAAAAAATTGCAGAAAAAAATGGCGGCATCGACCAAAACCCTGATACACCATATAAATCTAATCTATGACTAACAAAATTACCTCGTGCAAGCAATGAAAATAAAACCGGAATGTGGCACCATCGTCCTAATATTTATACGTCTCCCTCTTGATGTAGAATTAGCAATGCAAAAGATCAAATCTAAGGAATAATTAGGTGGTTCCCAGCGACCTTTACATTTTGATTATGCACAAAGTTTACAAAAACGCCCAGTAATTTACAACACAAAAGTGACCGGGCAAATGAGTTTTATAACAGGCTTACCATAAAGGGAATGTGTGCCCAATTTAACCTCTAACCAGAGCCAACTGGCTCTATAAATTCCAACATTATGTTTGTAACTCATCATCTATGCATGTACTTTTACCTGAATAAACGTTTGAATTGAATTTGAACTGCATATTTGCCAATTAAAACATGCGCCACTCGCGTATACGCTACACGGTCGTCTCCCGTCACGCAGGGTGCAGTCGAACCTCCACAGATCTCCAATATCATCTATTGATACTGGTAATGGCTCAAAAGGGCCACCACTTACGGGCTATTCATGCCCGTGCCACCTTTTGGGTGGCTTAATCTTCATCAATCAGTATACGCTAAACATCGCAGGCCGCTATTGGCTGGCATCCTCTACAGCGGAACAAAAACATTGGCCGCTTTGGAATCAAAATATTTTCCCCATTTAATATACTCTGTTAACCAGGCGTTGTGTCGCATTCATCAAGTCTTCTGCAGTTTCCTTTGTAATGTACTAGCAGCTACCTAGTCAACCATCCTAATTGTAGCCATCATTATAGAATATCCTTAACTAGCTGGTCGACTCGCGGCTCCACTCCTCCAAGATTATAATGACAGCGAACCATCTCTTCCTAAAACAAGAGGAACAAGCATTTAATTCCAACCCTTTGACACCCGGTTCGTGACGGCCAAATATCTACCGTTCAAACCTATAGTTACCGACACATTTGCAAATGAATTTTCCCTCGTTCTACACAACCTAATTGACGAGATCCGCTCCAACAATCGCCAAAATTACCATAGCTTTAATTTTATCATTTCTTCACTTTCCAACATTCGGCCCAACACACCGATGGATGAGAAGAGATCCTCACCAACTTCGAGTAAATAATAATAATATTTTATTCAGGAAAAGTGCATACATAGATGCAGTTACAAACAATATTGGATTAATATAGATAGTACATACAATACCTAAAGCCACTAATACGCATAGTTTAATTGTAATTGTTTATGTTAAACTTGCACCTTTAACAATAAACAATTATCATAGCAGCGTAAACAATGGGATTATGATGGAGACTCGGGCCGGGGAACTCACCGTAAATAGTAATCTTGTATAGTGAAGGTCGAGTGTATCCAACAGTAGGTGTTGATGACGTTCTTCTGCGAGAGTCCGGTGATGCAGTCTATGGGGGTGCCGAAGAACTCGGCCGCCGTCAGCAGGATCGACGCACCAATTAAAAGCACTACTGTGAACTGGTAATGAAGCCTGAAGATGGAACTTTCATTTACACACTCTCCCCTGGCCAGGTACTCCTTCAGTCCTCCAATATACTTAATGGCAGACATGGTAGGAACAGTGGCAGAGGTTCAGACTACACTAACAATGGACTCATTAAAAACAACATGGAGTCACAGGCGCACCTTCCTCGACACAGAGTCCCGCAGGATCGACACTGAGACCGTCAGCGTTCGTGAACTCTGGGTCCTGGTCCGCCCGTGCGGACGTCCGAGACTCTTACCGTCTCCACCATGGTCGTCCCCGCCGGCCACCATCCGAGACTCGGAGGGGGCGGGGCCTAACGTGCCTAGTCACACTTGCCAACATCAGATGCGTTGAAATCTTCACGTGTTCATGTTTATAATTGATATTTCAAATTAATTTCCTTGCTTTTCTATATACTCATTGCATTCGAATGCAACATAGTGTTCACTGTTACTCTATAATGCCCTTCTAAATCTTAAGAGTTTACAACCGCATTGGTACTCCTGGCAATTTCGTCCATTAAGGACCTACTCTCGCTCGGGGTCTCAACAAATGCACATATTATATACTGTTTAAATTAAATGTTTACTTTTTAGGTACGAGGCCAGCTTAGCTCCAGAAGATGTTTCACAAAATAGGCCGTGAGCTTGTCACTTACAAAGAATCAATAATAAAGTTCGTCCCGTGAGGCATTCTGGCGTTGCTTTTCAGGTACAGGACCTACTGAGGGAACTGACCCAGGAATGGCGGGCTTCTCAGACAGGGAAGGAGGGGAGAATCTTACATCATATCTTATCAGAAATACAAGTGGGCGTGTCTCTTGGAAATGAGAACCCGTACCTAGAGAGAGTATATTCCAAGACATATTCTGCACATGTTTTAAAATGAAACTATAAGTGTTTCCTGGCAATGGTGGTTATGGGGCCTTGCCGGCTCGAGTAGCGGCCGGTGGCTGCCTGAAGGCCCACCATTAACGTCAAGATAATGCTGCCTCTTGTTTCCCACGCAGATAGTATTAGCCATCGTTTGTATAGTGTAAACTTTTAGTGCGGTATACAGGCCTAGAAGTCTACATTTTACCTAAAAGGGTTAATAAGTTATTTACAAAATATAAACAAAGAAGGTCTAGGAAAGACCCAATATATATTGTATTAAAACAACAAATTTTCAGATAACCTTCACCTGTATTCAGACAATACGGCATGGTTGTAAGTTGCTCCATGTAAACAATTTCGTGTAACATCTAGGAAAATATTTCCAGACCAGTTTCTTAAAACTTTTAAATGTATCGAATAGATTACTACCCATAAGTGGTTTACGGAAATAACCATGATGCTTCGGGGTGTAAGTATTAAGTAGTGGGCGGGTGAGAAGGGAGAGTTTGGTAGTGGGTGGGAGAGAGAGAGGGGGCTAAAGTTTAGTAGTGGGCGGGTGTGAAGGGAGAGTTTGGTAGTGGGTGGGAGAGAGAGAGGGGGCTAAAGTTTAGTAGTGGGCGGGTGTGAAGGGAGAGTTTGGTAGTGGGTGGGAGAGAGGGGGGCTAGAGTTTAGTAGTGAGCGGGTGTGAAGGGAGAGTTGGGAGAGTTTGGTAGTGGGTGGGACAAGAGGGCGGAGAGGGAGCTGGTGGGAGGGGAAGGGGTGATTGTCTGGGGTCGGGTGGTGTGTCTGGAGTACCTTGGGTGGCTACAGGTCCCGTAGCTCCGGTGAAGCTTAGCTCTATCATGCTGATGAACATTACAACGTGAAATGTAAAATATGATCTGTGAGCCCCTTGACGGACCTGAAATACAGGAGGGTAGAAATAGCCTAAGCTTGTCTATCCTTTTGAGATGTAATTTATTGTCTCAATAAACTTACTTAAACTTGAGTGTTCTCTTTCATACCCATAGTCCCATTATGCACCAGTCCTTCCATCTGCATCTTTCACTTAAACCACAATATTTAGTTGTCAATTGCGCACACTGAGTTGACAAGACTTAATCAATGTTATTTTTAGTTAAAAATAATGCGATTTATTTGGAACCTGACCCATAGAGGATACTGTTTTAATCGTCACCTCCTGGTTTCTCATTTGTGGGACCCACGCTACAAGGGGCAGGTTGTAGGTAGGACCCAGCACACTATAGGGGGCACGTTATAAGACCCAGCATACTATAGGGGCAGGTTGTGTGGTCCAGCACACTATATATGTATGCATATGTGTATTTGCGTGCATGGCCTGGCCCCGCGCGGAATCACCATTTCCTACCGCGTTCTGGTCTCTCATTACTGCGCTTTGTTTCCTATCTGCGAGATACTCTCATTGCTCAGTTGTTTTTGGTGTGTATAGCGTTGTCACTCTCCTCCACGTATCTATATGTATATGAGTGTATGTTTGCACGCATATATACGTCTTCTTTGCCGTAGATAAACCTCTATAGGTTGCTCTAGCCCATAACTTTAAAATCCTGATACTTCCTGCATAGATTTATATAATTTTTCCAATAACGCGGAAGAGTATAACCAATAAACACAATATAAGTAGTAAGTCTTTACAAATATTAATAGACGAACCATGAAAATAGGCTATGGCGCGCCAATGTCATTCGCCCCCTTCCAATAATCAATATCTGATCAAGAGGACACCGGGACATTATAGTATACCTCACTTCCTGTCAAACATTATGGACACTAACGACCCTCTTTCTCGCTCGGCTTCAAACCGTTCTCATCTGAATGCTTTGACTGTTAAGCGTATAAACCTACGCTTAAACCATACCTGTCGAGGGCGATGCTCAATAGCCATGAGAAGCGCACATGTTTCGGCCTCTCTCGTCACCAAACATATCATCACCATCAAAGGTTATCAAGTGATCGCGCCCACCATTGTGAGTGCACAAGAATCGATGTTGCGCGTGACTTTATAATGAATAATGAATTAATAGAATGTTATTTTTATATTAAGCAAAATATCGGAAGTTATTCAAGTTAATTAAGTTTACTGAGGTAATGAAATACAGTACATCTCAAAAGGATAGAGTAGCTATCTCATGCGTCAGGCTGCGAGCAGCCGCGTCCAACAGCCTGGTTGATCAGTCCAGCAACCAGGAGGCCTGGTCGATGACCGGGCCGCGGGGACGCTAAGCCCCGGAAGCACCTCAAGGTAACCTCAAGGTAAAGGTAGCGTATGCGCTTTCTACCCTCGTCTATTTAAGGTCTCTCAAGAGGCTCACAAATCCATTACAAGAGTACTCACATGGTATACTGTGATTACTAATTGATTATGCTGCACCTGTCATTTCTTGTTTTCGTAGACTTAACAATTTGGAGATGGTATAAAATGACGACCAGTGAGTGGTAGTTTGTTGTGCACCCCGATTGATGAAGATTAAGCCATCCAAAAGGTGGCACGGGCATGAATAGCCCGTAATTGGAGGCCATTTTGAGCCATTACCAGTCTCAATAGATGATACTGGAGATCTGTGGAGGTGCGACTGCACCCTGCGTGACGGGAGATGTCTCCCGTTGTGCACCCCGAACCCCGACCAGTTAACTACGGGCTCACCATAGCCCGTGCTACTTGGAACTTCTTGTTCCAGGTAGCGAATCTTTAACAACAACAACCGACCAGTTGTGTAACTACAAGCCTAGCATGAACGAACCGAACAAACCCTCTGAAGCCCGACCATGCACAAGGGTTTTGTACATGTAGATAGCACACGAGAATGTGTAGAGTGAGTATATGTTTAGCATGTTGAGGGATGTGAACAGAGGGGCTGTGAGTTAGGTTCTTTTAATTGCCTTATACAATTTAACGAATAAAAAGGTTTTCGTGCCTTTTTATTCAATTCCGGTTTGGCCTCCACCGCCTTCTCACGTGTTCCCTTGTAACTTGTAACTCACTTGTATGCTGTGCTTCCTATTTTAACCTGCTATGTTAAATGGATTCTTGTATTGTGATTTGTGTATTGTACTCACTGAATTTGTGCGCCCCTTGAGGGACTTGAAGTAGAAGGGAGGGAGGGGGTAGAAATAGCCTAAGCTATTCTATCCCTTTGAGATGTATTTTTTTATTGTTTCAATAAACATACTTGAACTTGAAGTGGATTTTAATGTTTTTTCGGCAGCTTTATTTCCTTAGTTTCCGAGCTGCTTTCTTTACCGTGTATGTTGTAATAAACTATTCCTATATTTACAGTTGTTTCTCCCTGTGAAGATTATTAAACAATGGTGATTATAAGGGCGCGGAAGTTGAGCCTGGCCAGGGCCGCCAGCAGCCCTTGGGCCCGCACCGGGCAGCAACCAGTCTTTAATTTGGAGTCTCGTCGTGGACGTGGTGGTGAGCAGACGTGTTTTGGTTCGCTCTGCTACTAGCGTCTGGTGTGGTGGACGTGTTTGTCGTCGCCGGGAGCCGGCGTGTTAACGGATGGCTGGATAACGTCGCGCTGGGGGTGGTATAAGTGCTATCATGGGCTCCTACACACCTCCACTCAAGCGGAAGGAGTCCATAGGGCTCAAGTTTAGTTGTCATGTTGATCCCGACCTTGTATCCACGACGATCTTCGATGTGTTACAGATCAAGACGGAAGAAATATTTGGTTACCAAACACTGCCAGGGAACAGAGTGGTGTTGAAATTTGAAAACAATGTAGCGTTTTCAGAGTTTCTCAAGAAGTATGATGATGAAATTA
Organism: Procambarus virginalis; assembly: GCA_020271785.1. NCBI lineage: Eukaryota > Metazoa > Arthropoda > Malacostraca > Decapoda > Cambaridae > Procambarus > Procambarus virginalis. The sequence goes on from WNGS01163731.1 coordinate 3,122,676, forward strand.
TAAGTTTACCTAATGGGAAAGGATCAGTAGAAGTGATTAATTTGAGCAAAACGTTTACATACGTTTCTGTGAGGGATGCGCCATTTGAAATGTTGAATGGAACTATTATACGCATACTGCAACAATATGGGAAAGTGGACAATGTTCGCTTCAATAAGTATACTTATGGACCAGGGAAAGGGCGTTTTAATGGAACAAGAACAGTAAAGATGGAACTTCATCGCAATATTCCTTCATCAATGTCAGTAGAAGGTCATTATATTAAATTTATATACAATGGCCAACTGCAAACTTGTTTTAAGTGTGGGCGTACTGGTCACATGGCTGCTGCCTGCCAGGTGGAGGCATCAGAACGGATCAACATTTTTCGTGAACATGACTTTCCGCCATTAATAGAGGACAGTGTCTCAGGAAATGAACCCACTGTTGTACATACTGCAGTGCCAGGTGAGGTAGATGAAGTAACCCACAACTCTGTAAGTGAAACGTCTGTGGGAGTGAATCCCAGTGCGAATGAGGCCGGTGAAGGTAACTTAGATCAGGATGATAAAGGTAATGCAGAAAAGGAATGTGCAGACGACACTGCTCAGGACGATTTATCTGCTATCGTTCAACCTGGTGAGGGTGAGGTAAGTCTGGACAATATACATGTGGACGCCCATGACATTGGCGCTGACGCTGCGCTGAGCTGCGATGACGACGGCGGCGCTGACCTTGGTGAGGTGACGATGGAGAAAGTAACTGGTTGTCAACTGGATGTGGAGGATGACTCCATGGAGGATAGTGATGTAGAAATGCCTGTGAAGAGGGCAACTCCACCCTCTTCAGTATGGTCTGATAGAAAGGGTAAGGGTAGTGTGAAGGCTGGTTCTGTAACCAGTCATGTAAAGAAACGTAGGAGAAAATTAACTCGGAGTATTGATCTGGTACGTATGAAGGACTTAGCCGCTAAATTAAAAGTCTCTGAAAAAATTGAGCAGGTTGTTACCGTTGAAGTTCACCGTGACCAAGGCCAGGAAGAGTCACCGACACGTAGCGAGGGCACAGTACAAACAGTGAGTGGGGATCATGGTAATGAGAACAGTGATAAGGCATGGTGGGATCTTGTGGAACATGAACAGAGTCGTGACGCGAGTGCAAATATTAAACTTAGATTTCGGAAAGGGAAAGAAGACACTAAGTTAGTGTCAAGTGAGATTACGATGGATAAAGAGTAATTTTTGGTTTCTCTCAAATAACATTCGGGAAGCCTATTAATTTTAATTGTGCTACTTTGAACGTTAATGGGCTCAATTGTAGAAATAAACAGTTGCAGCTGTTATCATTGTTTAAATATCATAAATTGGATGTACTTTTAGTGCAAGAACACAATGTACAAGATGTTAAGAAACTTGATGTGTTGCTTGATTACTTTGAAGTATTAATAAATTCAACGAACTTGTTGAAGGGTGGTACAATGATATTGGTTGCTAAGCGAGCCCACATCAAGGTTCTTAATACTGAAATGGATGATAATGGTAATGTTTTATATGCAAGGATTTCTTTTTTTGACACCATCATTCCTCTGCTTAATGTGTATGCTCCCTCTGGCTCCCGCAGGAAGAAAGAGAGGGAGGAATTGTTCTCTAACGAGTTATTGTATTTTTTCAGAAATGATACACGTAAAATTATTTTTGGTGGCGACTTTAATTGTGTCACTTCTGTGAGAGATTGTAGCACTCAGACGAATGCATGTGTATCTCCTGCTTTAATTACACTCTTGAAGTGTATTGGTCTCAAGGATGCGAATAGCATTAACGGAGGTGTATATGAATACACATATGTTCGCCAGAATTATGGCTCTAGGCTTGACAGAATATATATGCACTCATTACATGATAAAATTAGTTCTTGCAGTACTGTTCCGGTCAGCTGTTCAGATCACTGTATGGTTGTGGTGAAGCTTGTTATTGACGATCAGGTTAAAGTGGGGACAGGGTCTTGGAAGCTAAATTGCAGTCTGTTGCAGAGTAGAGATGTAATTGATAATTTTCAGGTATTGTGGGAACACCTGGTTGCGAAAAAACATAAGTTCAGATGTATGTTGGAGTGGTGGGACATGTGTAAAGTTGCATGCAAAAGTTTCTTCGTGAAAGTGTCCAAAAGAAAGGCTGCTGAGAAATATGGTCTGTTAACCTTATTCCAACACAGACTAAAACAACTTTATGCAAAGGTCAATATGGGATTAGACAAGTATGAGGAAATTACCATTTTGAAAGACAGAATTAACAAATTGCGGGATGAAATAACTGAAGGAGTCAATGTTCGCCTCCAGATTAATGATAGGATGTATGGTGAAAAACTCTCTCCTTATTTGTTAAGTAAAGTCAAGAATAACAAGGGTACAGCTCTTGTGACTAGTATTAAAGCAGGTGATGGGACGGATATGACAAATACGGATGGGATTGTATGTTATGTTCGAGGTGAATTGGAGAAATTGTACAAAAAAGTGAACGTGGACCAAGGTATGCGGGAGCACTTCCTTGGAAAATGTACACGGGTTTTAAACCAAGATGACAACACGTCATTATTGGAAGATGTAGATAAGCAGGAAGTGTGGAGTGTGGTCAAGAGTTTAAAGAAAGGTAAATCACCTGGCTGTGATGGGTTCCCGGCGGAATTTTATTTCTATCTATGGGATGTCATTGGTAAAGACTTTGTACAAGTGGTGCAGTATAGCATACAGCATAGGAAGCTTAGCATGTCGCAATCTCATGGGATTATTAAGATGATACCTAAAACGGGTGATTTGCATATTCTAACGAACTGGAGGCCACTTTCCTTACTAAACCAGGATTATAAAATAGTATCGAAACTGCTGGCAAATAGACTTAAGATTGCAATGGAAAAAATTATATCAAAGGAACAGTTTTGTGGTGTGCCTGGAAGATCCATAATCAATTGTAATAATGTAATTAGGGATGTTGTGTTATGTGTCTGAGAATAATGTTCCTTCCTCTATGATAAACCTCGACTGGTCGAAAGCCTTTGACCGTGTTGATGTTCAGTTTGTATTGGAAATATTGGATAGGGTAGGAGTTGCACAAGACTTTATTGATTGGGTCCGTATGCTTTATAAAGAGTGTCGGAGCAGCGTCTGTATCAATGGAGTCTTAAGTAAACCTTTTTTAGTTGAACGATCTGTACGTCAGGGATGTCCCCTTTCAATGATTTTGTATGTTATATTTCAAGAGCCACTGTACTTGGCAATAAAAGGCAATGACTTTATTGTTCCACCTTGTCTTCCTAATGCGATGACACTTCCTGTTGTTGGTTATGCAGACGATACAACTATTTTTGTGTCGACAGAAGACTCGGTGGTGAATGTTCAGAATGAGTTAGACAACTTTGAAAGAGCAACAGGTGCTGTAATTAACAAGAACAAAACGTGTATGATGGGGCTTGGCAGTTGGTGTAATAAAGTTCACTGGACAGGTTCATGGTTCAAGGTAGTGGAGTCAATTAAAGCTCTTGGGATTTGCTGGTGTAAAACATATGAAACGACATTGGCTACGAATTGGCAAGTACTATGTGGTAATATAATAGTTGCAACGAACATGTTGTCAAATAGGAAATTAACCCTGTTTCAGAAGGCTGTAATAATCAATTGCAAAATTTGTCTAAAGTGTGGTATTTGTCTCACAGCTTTCCCATAGACAAGAAAAGTGCAATGGAGTTGATTGACAAAACTATTTTTAGATATGTATGGTATGGTAGATACCAACCAATTAAACGGACTACTCTTTGTAAAGGTAAGAAAAACGGTGGAATAGGAATACTGAATGTGTACAATAAGTCATTGGCAATCTTATGTGTTACCTTTAGAAAGGAGATAATGCAGAGGAATAGTGTAAATGCGCTAGGACATTACTGTAAATTACGTGTCAGCTACTTGATACATATGCCAGAGTATACTGACCTTGCCTTTATTTCACCTCACTTTTATTCTTGTGCAATTGATGTTCTCAGGCGGATTTGTAATATTGAAGGTTTTTTAATGATGAACAGTAAACAAGTGTATGATGTTATACTACCAAATATAGTTCCTAGAGTAGAGGAGGCATATCCACTCTTCAGCTGGCAAGTAATATGGGCGAACCTTCATGTTAAATTTATTGCCCCAAAACAACGTGAGCTATTGTATCGCTATATTCATGAGACCTCCCTACTAATGATAGGTTGTTGATGTTGGGCATTAAAGACAACAATAGGTGTGACCAATGTACTGAAATTGAAAATAATATGCATATATTTTATTTCTGTAAGCAGAAAGTTGTTCTTGTAAACTGGATTCGAGACACTCTTAAAGTTTTATGTGGACCAAGTATTAGAGTGGAGTTAATGAGGTTTTAATGTTTCATATTGACATAAAATGCAAGAAAATTAAGAATACAATAATTATGTTACTTTCTGATTACATTTTGTTGTTGGATAGGAAGGCAGGAAGGTTACTCAGTAGACAAAATATTGAAGTTCTTGCGAGGCAGGATCAAGTATAACATTTGGGGTTTAAGGCTCATGCTCGGTGATGATATGGAAAATTTGTTTACTGAGAATTATTATAAAATATATGTAAATGTAAATAATCTCTTGCCCTTTTACAGAGAAGGGCAAGGGAGGGTGAGGGAATAGAGAGAATGGGAGGTCAATAGTGGGGAAAGAAAGGATGGTAGAGAGAGGGGAGAGGAGGGTGGATTGTTGCAGGGAGAGGAGAGCGAGAGAATGAAGCGATAGGGGAGCCGGGGAAATATGTGAGAAGGGGAAAGAGAGTGACGGATAGGGAATAATTAATGAGAGAGAGAGGGGAAAGACAGGTGCAGCCAGGCACCCTTTCCTTAGCATTTTATGTGTAACTTTGTGGGGGAGACAGTGGGTACTATATATATATAATATATATAAAGTATATAATTATAGTATTATATATACTATATATATATATATATATATTATATATATTATATACTATAATATATAAAAATATATCCGTACTGTACTATACATATATTAATGCATAACCTTGGGAGAAAAGCACAAAATCCATTAGAGTCGATTCTTGGGTCCTCTCCATTGTAGTTTCCATGTTTCTTTTGTTGAGACTAGCCTCTCCAAAACTTTGCATGGTGTCTGGTGTTTGTTCAGGGATGGTCATAGGTGGGTTGGGTTAACACTGATGTGTCCTCCCCATTTTACATGAATTGGTAAATTCCACTAATTTCCAATCTCACTAAAAATGTTATGTGATGATTATATGTTAGTTGTTTTCATGTGGTTTATCGGTGAAGTAATTTGTATGGTTATAATTATTGATACATAAATGGTATTTAGTTTAATTTTAAATATTATAATTATCTGTAATGAGTCAGTAGTAGAAACTTAAATTAGTTATTAAACAATTATTTAAGAGTATAATTTGGACTAATGCTTTCATCACATTATATAGTTTACAATGAGTTACTTTACAATACTCAATTTCTTTTGTGAAATACAGTAGAGGATAAATAAGCAAGATTTAATTATCTATATAAATTTATTCGTGCCATCAAAATCCAATAGATAATTGAGTGAACTTCTTTGTCACTGTTTTAAACTCTAATTTTATAACAGATCCTATTTAATACAATTGTAAGATTACAGAAGTTTTAAGCCATATCAGTTACTATTATTTGTAAGGATACAGTGCAATTCAACATTTTATTATTAAAAGTTGTTTAATATATCTTAGATATGTCAACATTATCAGTAACTGTACAAATAATATTATAATTAGCTAATAAAGTCAGCTATACCCTTGATGCCTCTTAAATATGAGCGTAAATATTAAAAAATAGTCTGTATGCTTCAAATAACTATTATCCATGTTAATTTAGTATAATTAACGAGAGTGATAAAATCCATCTCACAATTGTGTCTTGAATAAAATAACCAATTTTCACTACACTCTTCAGCTGCTTCACCTATATATGTTCCATAAGTTTTATAAATACTAATTGAAATATCTAAAGTAACCCCTCTCATCTAAATACATAGGGATATTAAAACCAAGTCAATTCTGTTAAAGTCTTAAAATTATTCAACTCATGCTAAATATCTAAATACATTTACCTCTACTAAATCCTTTGTCTGTCCATACCCTCGATCTCTGCCTGACTTCCTGACTTTTGTCATGATGAATCTTCTCTGGACTACTACGGTTTATTCCAACTACTGCTACTACTTATTACTCCTACTGCTATATCGGCGATGGCAATTACTATGACTTCGACTGCTGCCTCTACTACTTTGACTACTACCACTACTATGGCGACTGAACTGACGACTATACTTGGTGGCTCTTCGACTTAACGATGACCCCCAACCATGGAGCAGGACCAGTATGGCGGCGAGAGGAAGAAGGCTGAGGCGCAACAGCTGCAGATTGAACTGAAATCTGATGATGAACTGGACTAGCATCTGCAATAGAACCAGGAGCTCTGTTGGTGAGTACTAGTACGAGGGGGGGGACACAAAAATTTAAGTACTTTTGTAGAGAACTTGGCATGGGACCTTCACAGTATTGTATCTGGCCCTTGGGCCTCATAAAGAGCATGAAATGACCTTGTGAGCATTTGCTGGATCTGTGAAGCACCTATATGGCTGCGCTTGGGAGTACTAGACTGTATCTGATGGCTCCTGTGAGCATTATGGAGCACTCCCAGTACTCTTGGGAGTACCTGTAGATGGCTTGACGTAACTCGCATTATACTCCTAAGTAGTGAATTTCCAGGTACATAATGCAAGTACACAATTGATACCCACAACTACATGCCATTTTATTTTTAGTCTGTAATGGGACATAACATTCATCACATTTAACAGTGGAGTCGGAGCGTATTTAGCAACCTAAGAATTTCCATTACATTTTGTTAATACCTTTTCCGAAGTTATTGTTTTACATGAGGCTGTGTATATAAGTCCTCTCCAGGATCATTTTCTTCCTCAATGAAGCATCTGGTCTAGTTGCCTCCCACTGTAGTGTTCCCTTGCTCAGACCTCTAGGCTATTTGCCTTGTATGCCTGCAGTGTTATCATGGCCTCTCTCCTTCCCTCAGTGGTGGACGTGTACAGTGAGTGGTGCGGGCCCTGCACCAGCCATATGACTGGCCACTCTTCATGACGCAATCAAGCGTGAGCTGGGGGCAGATGCTACCCTTCCCCTCGGCCATGTTCCAGTCTTCCTATCCAGTTAAACAATACATACGAATTATCTCGCTAGGTTTAGTAGTTTTTGTTTGACAAGTTGGCGTATGACTTCTGTAAACTTCTTAATGTATATAGTATAGATTATATATCATTATATATATATATTATACCATATAGTGATATCTGGAGATATATATCCTAAATATTATATCATATATATATTATTACTGTACTGTAGAAAGAAAGTTTGCATATATATGTTAACTTTAGGACTTTGCTCTACCAATGCTATGTGCATTGCTTGTTTTTACAAAGATAGGTACTAACAAGTGCTTTCTCAGCCTAAACTGTCCACCGCATTGAGTGGAATTTACATACACTAGTAGTTGTTAATTTGTTATTTTTATTGCTGTCAAACTACGTATGTTGTTCTAGCTGAGGAGCCTACTACAGGCCATCGGTCAGGACCACCAATTCTGTAAGCTCTACTCAGACTTGTCTAGAGAGACAACGGCTGCACCAACAAGGATATTTCTCGGGTGTGCATTTCTAACAGGTAGTACACCATTATCGTGTTGTTAGTGTGTATACATTTGTAAAATGATTATATTCGATAATATATATATATTATATATATAATAGATATATATATATCTATATAGTAATGTATATATCTATACTATTATACACAGTATATACATGTATATATACTGTGTATATATTGGCACCCTCTTGGTATACTCTTGCAGTCTGGTAAACCCAATGGCCGTCATACACGGTGACCCGTGACGGCCCCAGCTCCGTCCCACCATCAGGAGACTGCTTAAGGTGGAGGGTGCTGCCCTCAAGGGTCCCGTGGTGACCGTCAAGTGGTGAGTACTAATGCATAATGCAAGATCCAATAGATGCGAGATCAAGATCAGGTAAATTGGTTAAAATATCGCAAGAGTCGAGGTAAGTTGACTCGCCGGACTTTAACCCCCACCCCAGTGCAGTAACTCCACTCTGTGAGCGGCGCTGAAGAATCTCTTCACTCTCGCTTCCGTTCATTAATTTGCCTATATGAAAACAGAAATACGTACTGTAATGCCAACCACTGCTATAGTAAATGTTCAATTAACTCCCAGATGGTGAATTGAGGTCAGTAACTCTGCCCTCCGCTGCCTACACCTCCTCTGGCGTGCAATAATTCCCTGCCCTGTCTACCTCCGTCCCCAGGTCGTGCTGGACTCACCTGCGTGAAGGCGATGAGGAGGTACTCGGACCTGCCGAGGACCTTCGATGATGTTGAGGGTGAGCTGCGCCATTTGGGTACGTGGCAGGTATTTTATGTAACGTCAGATGGGGCATAGTGTGTGTGTGGAGTGGAAGTGCATCAGTGTTTGTAGTGAGTGGCAGAGATGTGCCATCAGTTGTGTGTTTTGGAGTGGCGAGATGTGCATCAGGTGTGTGTGTGGAGTGGCAGAGATGTGCATCCGGGGTGTGGTGTGGAGTGGCAGCAGATTGTGCATCAGGTGTTCTGTAGTGGCAGAGATGTGCATCAGTGTGTGGAAGGATCAGCTGGGATGTGCACCAGTGTGTGGATGTGGTGAGTACGGCCAGAGATGTGCATCAGTGTTGTGGAGTGGCAGAGATGGCAGGTGGAAGAACTGTAAATGCGGAGAGGAAGAACGGGCATGACAGATGTCCTTGAGAAGGAAAGAGTTTATTCCTAGCTTGCTCAGATTGACATGCAGAGACATCTCAGAGTGTAGAAACAGCGTGTGGACATGGTGAAATACAAAAGATCGGCCATTAGGTCCCATTCTTGAGGCCCAATTCCTGACTTGTAACCATAATTGCTGCAACCTCGTCAATTTACTCTGGTATGAATAGACAACTAACAAAATAGTTCCATAATGTAAACTTGAGATATAACATACATTTTATATGTGCTGGGTATTTTACCAAATATTTGAGTAAATGTACATTATTATGCTACTATGATTGTCAAGTAATTAACACAATGCTGACAATAAAATTTCAACTTATTGTATATACTCCCTTGCCCCACCTCCTACTTTACCTATGATTCTTTCAACTTCCACTTGGGCCAAGGTCTCATCCAGACTCTATGCTCACATCACCACACAGTGTGGACGGTGACACAGATGCCGCAGCGAAGAGAACTCTGAAGCAGAGGAGCCAGTGCTGCAGCAGGGCGTGCTCTTCATCCTCCCACACATTATCTCTCAGGAAAAGGCCGAGACCTTCCTCTACCCATTTGGGGGTCCGCAGGGGAGGTGACAGTGACTATTCATACAGTCGTTACCCTGACCCTAGTGTTGGTACTTACCCTAGTGTAGAGACAAGTACATTATGTCAAGTTTGGGGGACCAACCCTCATACCCATACAAAACTAA